>MU194925.1:0-11417 GCA_016904865.1 Pissodes strobi | reverse complement strand
TACGGGGAGTGACGCCCCCGCCATTCCGAGTTGCCATGGGATATGGCCCATCAAATCCCATCGTCCTGCCCCAGGCTGGAGAACACCAAAGTACAAAGTCTGGGGCCGATCAATGACAGTTTGTGACAAGAGGGGCTGCATTGTATTGGCTGGCAGGAACGTCAAACTGGTGAGAGGAGTTTGATTACGGGGAGTGACGCCCCCACCATTCCGAGTTGCCACGGGATGTGGCCCATCAAATCCCATCGTCCTCCTCCAGGCTGGAGAACACCAAAGTACAAAATCTGGAGCTGATCACTGGGGAGTGATCCAACAAACCCCATTTTTACCCCTGTCAGACTAGGGACCGCCAAAGGAATGAGTCTGAGGCCGATGCTTCGAGTGGAAGCGGCCCTAGGTGGTAGATGCATAAGCCTACTCGCATCGTCCGGTGAAAGACCACCCCACCAGAATTGGGGAGCGCTAAGTGGTTTTCCCAAATCACGTTCCACTTCCGCGCTGGTGATCCCGGGTTTCACAGTAGGAATATATGGACATGATGGTGCTTCCAGGATCAAAATATTCCGGAGGTAAACTCCCCGGCCATTCGGATCTCCGGGCGCTGGGTGGCCCTGGGAGCCCTTCATTCCGGATTTCACAGACAGCAAAGATACCGAACCAATTTAGAATAGATTTCTGTAACATAAGAGGCCTAAATACAAACATAAATTCGGTACACCAACATCTACAAGCAAATAGACCACACATATTAGCCCTTACAGAAACACAAGTATGTTCTACAACAACAACAGTGAACTACCTCTATCCTGGTTACGACTTACATACCCGATTTAGATATAAGTTTGGAATATGCCTTTTTGTCCGAAGCGACCTTTCATGTCACCGCGAGGAAACACTCGAACCGAACAACCTTGACGTCATGTGGCTCAAGTTCACCGCCAAGGGATTAACCAAGTTTATATGTTGTCTCTATCGCCCTCCGAGCGATAGAGCCTACCAAAGCTTTTTCTCAACACTAGCTACCACCTTTGACTCAATACAGGTCGATCACCCCAGTTCAGAAATAATCGTTCTGGGAGACTTCAATGCCCACAACACCAACTGGCTCAAACATCACAACAAGACCGACAACGAAGGTAGAGAGGCTGAAGCATTTGCCATCAGCTGCGGGCTTACTCAACTTGTAGACGAACCAACTCGAATCTCAGAGAGGGGCGAATTCGCCGCCCTCCTGGATCTTTTTCTGACCACCAATGCTAACCAGTACAAGGTTACAGTTGGTCCGCCATTAGGTACCTCCGACCACAAACTTATTACAACGGTTTGTGAATTGCCACTCATACAGAAGGATCCACCATTGCCTCGCAAAATCTGGCATTACAATTCTGCAAACTGGGACGATCTGAGGCAGTTTTACCTAGATTTTTCTTGGCTCGACGTCTGCTTTGCCACTGACGACCCGTCAGACTGCTGCGAAGAGATCATGCAAGTAATCTCCTTAGGAATGGAAGCATACATCCCAAATTCCATCAAGTTACCATCAAAAGGAAAGCCCTGGTTCGACAAAAGATGCGAAAGAGCTGTAGGAAGGAAACAGCAAGCCTATAAGTACTGGCAGCAAAATCAGACCGCTGAAAATCGCAATTATTTTATCGAAGCGAGAAACGAGTGCAAGCATGTGATCGACGAAACTAAGGACAAATACAATCAAAGGATCAGGAATAAACTTTTGCAATGCCCCAGTGGCTCCAGGAATTTCTGGTCGGTAGCAAAGGCAGTAAATAACAACTTTACAAAAACGTCTCTCCCACCTTTGACGGACGAACGTGGCATCACGGCGACTACAGCCAAGGAAAAAGCAAACATGCTCGCCAAAATGTTTTCATCGCACTCTAGTTAGACGTGCCCCAAAGCAAGACTCTCCCCACTATACCGAACATCAACACCACCATGGCAGAAGTCAAGTTTTCTCATCGTGATATTCACAAAATCCTTAAAGAACTAGATACGCAAAAGGCATCAGGACCGGACGGAATACCTGCCATCGTGCTAAAGAACTGCGCCAACGAACTAACACCTGTTTTTTCCAGGCTTTTTTCTCTTTCTTACAGAAAAGGGATTTACCCATCCTCTTGGAAAGTCGCTCGAGTGCAACCTGTTCCAAAAAAAGGCAAGAAAACCACGCCCTCAAACTATCGCCCGATTGCCTGATCTCCAAAGTCATGGAACGTGTAGTCAACCAGCAACTACTCAAGTACCTCGAGAGCAACAGAATAATCAGCGATAATCAATACGGCTTTCGCAAAGAGAGATCGACAGGAGATATATTGGCCTATGTCACTCATATATGGAGTAGGGCAATTGAAAACTACGGAGAGTCTCGAGCGATTGCGTTGGATATTTCAAAGGCATTCGACAGAGTTTGGCATGACGGACTGCTCAACAAACTGCCGTCCTTGGGACTGCCCGCCTCTCTCTGCAGCTGGCTGGCCAGTTTCCTTAAGAACCGATCCCTACATGTTGCAGTCGATGGACACATCTCGGACACATTCACCATCAACGCGGGCGTGCCTCAGGGCGCAATACTTTCACCAACTCTGTTCCTCATCTATATTAATGACCTGCTGATCGAAACGAATAATCCTGTTTACAGTTTTGCAGATGACCCTTGTCTCCCACTTTAGATCAGAAAAACCCTTACTAGCGACTGAGACTCATCACCGCAGACAGGAGCAGATTACAGCAATTAATCAAGACCTGGAGAAAGTTCAAACTTGGGGCGACCGAAATTTGGTCCAGTTCAATGCAGCAAAGACCCAAGCAGCAACGTTTACTAAGAGGGCCAATACAGCGGGCCCTGACATCATTATGGCAGGATCGACCATTCCTTCATCCTCGTCAATCGGGCTGCTGGGTGTCTCGGTCAACAGCAATATGTCATGGCATGACATATTGCTGTTTACCCATGTTGCTAACATCGCAAAATCAGCCTCCCAGAAGCTTGGTGCGCTATTTCGCAACAAAAAACTCTATACACCGCAGCAGTTGCTCTTGCTGTACAAAGCGCAAATAAGACCGTGCTTAGAATATTGCTCACATATCTGGGGTGCCGCACCAAAGCATACCCTAAAGCTGCTGGATTCCATTCAGAAGAGGGCTGTGCGTCTCGTCGGCGATCCGGAGTTGACCCGGAATCTGGATAGTCTGGAACATCGCAGACATGTGGCCGAGATGTCTCTGTTTTACAGATACTTTCACGGCAGATGTTCCCAGGATTTGGCCCACATAATCCCGCCTCTGGCAACTCCTGTTAGGCAGTCCCGACAGACGGCAGGAGCGCACCAGTTCGTCGTACAACTAGAAACACCTAGAACAGCGCTTTACCAGAACTCCTTTGTCTGGCGCACTGCATCACTGTGGAACTCACTTCCAGGACATCTGTTTCCCACTAATTACAACCTACAAATATTCAAGAACCGTGTCAATCAACATCTTCGCACACACACCGCTCGTCGAGCGCCATAGGATCTACCTTTAGTGTGTGTGCCACTGCCATAAAAAAAAAAAAAAAAAAACTGATTTCTCCAAGGCATTTGACCGAGTAATTCGAATTCTAATTGAAAAGTTATATGCCATGGATGTGGGAGGCACCTTACTCTCATGGTTGTGCAGTTATCTCACTGGACGAAAGCAGGTGGTAAAACTGAAAGGTGCATTGTCGCGTGAGATCACTGTTTACTCGGTTGTTGCTCAGGGTGGTCACTTATCTCCATTCCTGTTTAATTGTTTTGTTAATAATCTCAATAGCATCCTGAGTTGCAATTTTGATGACTTGAAGTTGTTCACTGCTGCTGATTCATTGAATGATTGTTTGAGACTTCAACATGATTTTGATCTTTTTATCAGCTGGTGTAAATCTAACAAATTAAATCTTAACATCAATAAATGTACATCAGTCACTTTCCATGGTGTAATGAATCCATACTATCAGTATGTTATGGGTTATGTAGCTCTGGAGAGAGGAAATAATATTAAGGATCTGGGTGTGATTCTGGACCGGAAACTCACGTTTGTTCGTTATATGGAGAAGTCCAACAGGGTTATGAGACTGTTGAGATTTGTTATGAGATCTCTGAGGGATTTCGGCAACGTGTATATTCTTAGAAATGTTCGATCGAACTTGGAGTATGCAAGTACTACTTGGTCGCCATTCTATCAATGCCACATGAGAGACAGTTCAAGGAAGTTTTCTAAGGCGCATTGCTTAAATTAAAAATTCCTATTGAAAATATAAATTATGATGAACTTTATGCATTGCTGAACCTTGCAAGATTGAGTGACAGAAGGAAGTGCATGGATTTGTGTAAGCTTTTTAAGTTGTTGAATGGAACAATGTGTTCTCCTAGGTAGGTGTAATAGTCAAGAAATGGATCTAATATGCCTATTGAGTGTAGGTTGGCCAATACTTGCCTGGTTATTTTGATATTTTTGATATGCCCTTCCCTCAGTTTAGGTCCCGCATAAAGAGTATATTGTGCTGATATCTGATGGCGATCACTTATTTGGCATGAGCCTGGAACATATATTCATGTTTCGATGGTTGTTAATTTTTTATATTAATAACTGTCAGTGGCTGTATTTTCTATGTAATTTATTGTAATTTTGTTTAAACTTACCTCACATTCGTTTTTTATATATGTACTTTATTAAATTTATAGCTTTTAAGTAGCAGTTCGGTATTGTAATTGGATTATTCCGTAAATAAACTATTACTATTATTATTATTATTATTATCTACAATATAAAGATAAATTGTTCAAGTAAAAAATGATGGTGCCGCCGTTCTCCTGTTCTTGGAACAACGTAGCAGATCAATAAACCCGATCGGTTTGAGTGGACCTTTTGAACGAATTTCGTGATTTTTTGTTGTTTTTAGATATTTCAATCTTCAACAAATTTATTAAACTACTTCGAAAACTATATTCCAATGCAGTCAGTCACAATGTTATTTATTTTTATTATTGCTTTATAGATTAGGTATTTTGTGTTTACTTAAACTTAAATTGATTGCTAGAAACTACATAAGTTAATTTTAAAATCATGTAGTAATGGTATCATTTTCCTAGGCCTAAAGGGGCTGACGTCAGCACCTTGTCTTTGTAGTGCAGGAGGCTCCGTAGGAGATATTTATTATCCACAACCGAACCGACAATTAAAGTTAGTTTACCCATGTTTTGATATTTTTTTGTCTGCATTTTTTATTAGCAAGCATTTCATGACATGAGGTTTTCTCTAAAAATTAAAATGTTGCTACATTTGTTCACGTAATCCACGGACATACTGTATATGCGTACTTAAATATATTGCATTTATATTTTAGCTTGAAAGGTAAACTCACCGGAGCAGGAGGGGGAGGCTTTGCCATTTCTGTCCTACCACCCCGCTATGATCCTGAGGAAGTAATAAGATTATTGAAAGAGCAAGGCTTTGGAGTGATCGCTACAACGCTAGGAGGTCAAGGTGTTAGAGTGGACTAGTCTGGTATTACATATATCATTTTGCTTGATATGATGCTTTTCGAATCGGGGTGACAGCATCTTTTTTCATTTCTAGGGATGTTTGCACCTATTGTAGACAAATTGTTTTTAATTGCTTTTTTAGGTAAATAAATGACTCTTATTCTAAATGAATTAAATAGGGTTTTTACTTTGCAATTTAGCTTTAATAAAATTGCTATACAAGCGGCCAACATGAAACGAATATGGCAAAAATATAGTAATTTATATCAAGTGATTTCCTTGCATCTTCACGTATGATTACTGAAATTTCAACTGAATAAAAATGTTCGAAACATATAGGAAACACCTAGTTTATACATGACATTGTTGTTTGTCATCTTGATAAAGTACCTAAATAATAGTATATTATGATATAAGTGTATAAGAGGGCCTTTAAAGCACGCGCGACATATTTCAAAACACGACGCGCAGCGGAGTGTTTTGTAAGTCGCAAGGGCTTTAAAGGCCTCTTATACACGTATATCATACGCTATTTTTTATTACGAATGCATCATAATCTCAAAAATGTTTTAAATATTAAACTTAAGGGATATATTGACGAATATATTAATCTGTCATATTTGACATGATCAAATGTTTCTATAGAAACCTTTAAAAAAGTAGGTGCATCATAAACATTATTTTAAGCACGCTGCAGCGTGCGATAATCGTTGATTATGATGCATGCGTAATAAAAAATATTTTTTGATAACCTCCCTTGGTACTACCTAACGGACTTGTGCATAATTTTTCCCTTGTTTCTCCTTTTTTTGCAAACAGATTAACGCTAGGTCGCCTTTAAATTGAAACAATCGTTCAGTCGAATCAGAATATATGAACAAGTAAATTAATAATTTTATTATCAATCAACACCCTTCTCTTACCTTCATATTTTTAACCCTGCATTTCATTGCTTTAGTCATAAACAATTTGTATTATTTCTAATAAACATAAAAATGAGGAATCGGAAAAACTTATTACCCGTCTCCGGTTATGCGACAAACTTTCAACCTTTAATTACCTTCGAGGTGAGAACCTTCCGAAAATTCTAGTTTCACTAAAATTTTATGGTTCTACATTTTAAGCCATTCCGGTGAAAACCTGGAAGTGTCATTGCCCAAAAAAACAGTTCCATTCGCGTGATATGGAATAATACTTAATCAAGTCGGTGATAACATTTTTGCGAACCCTTCGAAAGGAAATGGCTCCCTGCTTAAAATTCTAGGGACTATCAGACAGACGTCGGCCCTTAATTTTGGTTTACGTGACGTCGTGTGAGGAAACATTTTATGAATACAATTTTTCAATACTATATACATTCACCTTAATGCACAACAAACATGTTTTCGATCTCTACAAAACGGAAAGTTACCTGGCTCAAATTCGAGGGACTATTAGAAGTCACCCTTAATTTCCGGCCCATGAAGCACGGCCGCAAATGCCTGTTCTACTTTAACGCACCGTAGCGTTCCTAATGAATACTTGTTATTGCCTTCTCTGGATTACCTACATTTTAGGAAGTTTCCAATTTATAACTTGGAAATTAAAATACATCAAGCGTACGATCATAAAACGTGTTATGATTTTTGGCTTCCCACAGTTGGAAGTTATTAAGGGAGACATTGTTTGTAATCGATATAAGATCTTATTATTTGTGTATAGAGGATTACAGTTATATATGTTTATATTTTTTGTTCATACAGTATATTACATAATTAATAAATATATTTAAATCAGAAATAGTACTTCTGAATAACTTGGTTATAAATTACAATGTTTTTGAATTGATAAGGAATAATTTATGGAATATCCTGCTCCTGTACATGTTAAGTTACCTAGATTTCCTACATATTGGACTATTGTTATGCTATATTTCCTTAAGGTTGTTGCATCGATACAGCCAGAGGCTTTTGATAATTTTGATCAATAAATGAGGGGGGGGGGGGGATAAAATTACACCCTAAAAAAATGTCTTCAATTAGCAAAAGTGACAGTTTATAGCGCTGGTGTCAAAATGGTTAGATCTATGAAATTCAAGTTACAAAAACCTGGAGCACTACTTTTAAAGCAGGCCTCCATTGTATTCTCAAAAATTGATATCTTATTTCACAAATTCCTTAAAAAAGCTCCACGGGGTTTAGTTTTAAATTAGAGGGGGCAAAAGAACGAAGTAAATAGTAACAGGTTTGGTTAGAAACTGGTCTTAATAAGTGCAATTCAATCCCAAGAAAAATCTAACCTTTGCGAGACATATTCACCCTTCGTTAAAGTCCGGATAGATCTATCGATCAAACTATTACCACAGTTTAATAAGCTGTGCTGTTACTGACATCAGGAATTTTTCATTCAGGTGAACTTGGTACTTTGGGGGATTTTCTGATTACATGTAATGGTACTATGTGGTGTGGGTGACGTTTCCATGACATTACGAGAGAAGTTGCTGGTGAACGCGACCAATTATCCATTGGGTTGGGTGTATATTCGCTATATGAGACGGTAGTTCTATAGGGAATTTAGGGAAAAAACTAATGGTTTCTCTGTTTCGAAAATGTAGGAAACATGCAAAAACGTCGATCGAGATTAAATTGGAACGTACAGACCTGTAACAGCGGTAATCCAAACTAACCCAACAGAATTGTGTATTGTGTTCAATACTGTACAACCCAAAGAATTTAGTTATTAAAATAATCGTGAAGTATCTAAAAGAAAATGACATAAAGATCTGACTCTAGGTTGATAATTATCTCTCCTACTTTTAATCATTATCCTCTTTATCCGAGGCATCGTTTCAATGTGTAAAGCTCCTCGGATGCCCGGGAGCGAGAAGAGTTTAAGTCCTGTGTTGTGCTATTTGTTCTACTAATTCTAACCCTTTCGATTTTTAAGACTGGACAGAGGGCACACCTCGACGCGATTTGGTTCGCAGTCCGTTACGAAGAAACTAGTCCTGGCTGTATACTTACTGGTGAAGGCCAAAAAAGGATTAAAAAAAAATCAAAAAATCACAAAAATTTTTTGGCAATTTTACGAGCCTGAAAAGTTGCTTTTGATGCATTATTCAATATTTTGACATGAAGTTTAGGCAAAAATATATACATTTATACCTTTAATAGCCTGAAATCACATTGAAAACTGTTTGAAGTCGGAAAATGTGGACATTTATGGCGATTAGAGACAATTTCTGGTAGATGTGATGGCATATTTTCACGATCTGTATTCTTTACTTGTGACGCCACGCCTTACTTAGCGTGCAGCCCAGGTTTAGGATCGCACTACGTCAAGTTGAGAAGTGATAATAAATGAGATACATTGATAAAAACAATAACAAGTTTCTTTACAAACAGACTTAACAACGGTTAGACTGTACATTAATAAAGGTGTGTTTAAGAGTTTTACACTATACCCAATTAATATTAAATGCATGTCTTCTCGAGAAAGGCTTAGTTCAAAGTCTTTCTAGAAGGAGTCGTCACTATTTTATTAATAAAGTTTATGTGAGCGGGGTTGTCTTTTATTTATGTATTTGATTTGATATTTATATGGAAGTTTTTTAGAATTTTCAGATTTAAGTTTGTCATAGATTTCTAAGGCACTTGCACTACTTTTTGAAAATTCCCAAAAATCCCTTTACTGGAAATTTTGATACTTCACTCGTAGATTCGACTCTCTACATTTTAGAATCCCCGGGTGTCGTATACCTATGCATACGTCCATCCAGGCTAGGTAAGGACCTGATCGCGCTGTACCTATGTCCAGGTGTTCACGGATATGGGGGTTGTGGGATAGAACAACTAGAAGTGTACGCACCTGTGTGCTGTGCCCAGCTAGATTGAGCGGAGATGAGAGACCCGTAAGCCCTGATGTTTGACGTTTGCCTGCCTATTGATATGTTACAAAATACTGATGGCTGCATCATTAAGGATTAAAATCGCTCCCGTCGACCACTCTAGTTCTTTATAATTAACTGTGAATGTTTATATAAGATTTGTCAAGTTCAAGTTCAAAAACTTAGGACAGGGTGATATTTAATTAGTAGGTTTATGCTTTTTAGTAGGTTTTTTTCGAGGTAAATTTTACTAAAACGATTTGAAGATGGAAAAATGAGTCACGATCGGAGAATTTGGACATGTTTCAAGCGACAAGCAGCGGTTTCTGCGAATTTCGTTGCACATTTCAAGATAAAATTTTACTTTAAACATCGAGGTTGTGGCAACCACTTCTGTTGTGTTGCCTAAGACCGCCACAGACCGTTTTATTACGTAATCGTTAAAGTTCCAGTCCTTGCCACTGGCGCGCACGATCGTTCACCGCCTCCCCACTCAGCAGCTGCACATAGCAAATAGATTCGTATCCTACAGACTGCTCCATGTGGCGTGGTTTTAAATTCGATGACAAGGAAGTGAAGCAAACCGTAATGAGTCTGGTTGGTAACTGGTTTTATACCAAACAGATAAAGCAGGCTGCTGTAATGATATTTGATAATATAGCAGTGTTGCCACCGTTACAAAATTAAAATATTAATTTAGTTATAATTCAATAGAAAGTCCTTGCTATATAAATTAGCCAAGTAAACGCTGCCGAAACATGATTTTTTATAGCTTCGTAGTGCTACGAGGAGTTTATTTTATGATTGAAGTCATTATATTAGTTATTGTCAAAAAAACTAGTACCTGTACCGAGACTTGTACTTAGGGATATTGCTCTATAGCCTGCACGCAAACAGGTGCAATCAGGCAACTAGAAGGCGTACAAGGCTGGCATGTCTGTGCGTCTCGGGGGCGATGAAAACAACCCCAACTGCAGCACTGGAAGTCCTGCTAAATCTATCTACCTTCATTACATATTCTCATACAGGGGAACGTAAGAATGGCACAATAGCGGCTCAAGCAAGGCAACATTGAATGGGAGAGACCCACAAGCTGGAAACTAGAGGACAGCGAGGAGATCAAGTATCTCTTCGAAATGTCATTATATGAAACAACCCCCTCTTAAGGGTTTGATAGACCTTTCTCAGTAGCAATTGTAGGCAGAGAAGAATGGGAGGGGTCCTCCTATAAAAGCAGACCATGCATGGTTTACCGATGGCCCTAAGACCAGTAAAAGGGTGGGAGCCGGGGTCTACGTACTATGGTCAAATATCTCCCTAAAAATGGGCAGTCAAGTCACAGCGTTCCAAGCAGAGGTCGCAGCAATTCAGCACTGCGCCATGGAGATAGAGGAACTGAACATTAGAAAAAGGAGGATAGTCATATACTTAACTGGTTAATGTTTGAGACGTGGTTATTCGGCGGTTTGTTCTTTTGATGTACCTACTCGAATTTGACCGCATATAAAAGATATAAAACTTACAATAGAAAGTTAAAAATTTCGGAGTTTATAGAGTCATTATTTCTCTATTGAATAGTGAAAACCGCATTCGGCTAGCTCTACTGGTTGTTGTTTGAGACGTGGTTATTCGAAGGTCTGTTGTTTTGATGTACCTACTCGAATTTGACCGCATATAAAAAATATAAAACTTACAATAGAAAGTTGAAAATTTCGGAGTTTATAGAGTCCTTATTTCTCTATTGAATAGTGAAAACCGCATTTGGCTAGCTCTACTGGTTAATGTACTAAATGAAAAAACCTTTGTATTCCATGCAAAAATTTTAATCCAAAAAGGACGTCTAATCAGCGTAACACAGCGCTTTCGGCCTTAGCCATCATCAGTGTTACTTGTCAGTTGGAACAAAAGATATCCACAAGAGGCACAAACAACATCAAAACGACAACGGTCACATCAAAATTTAAAAAACACTCTACATTATAAGAAAGGTTCACATAATTTAAACATTTAACAAATTAAAGCCAGACGTGGAA
>JAEQML010069682.1:0-17307 GCA_016904865.1 Pissodes strobi | reverse complement strand
TAAACATGATGTTTAAACAAAATGACCGTTAGAAATTATTTCATCGCCGGTTATACTTATTTCGTGTGCCCACATCGAAGTACGAACGTATGAGCAGTTTTTTGTGGTAATTAAGTGAAAATGCAATACGCATAATGTTCACAAACTCTAAAACATTGCAAAAGTGTAGAAGTGATACCAATGGCATTGTCTTTATAAGAAAAACAATGCCAATGGTAAGCCTTTAAAGGGGGGTTCTAATTTTCGCTGAAGCAGTTTGATTGATTCAGTGATACTGAACAAATAATGAACGTGAGAACACGTTTTCGTTAAAAATGATCAGTAAATTCGTAATCATAAATTTATTCATGTCAATATTACATAGTAATTTACACACGTCAATGAATAATAATAGTAAGAATACAAATATTTCAAAACATTACGTGCCTGGCCTCAAAATGCCAACACAGTACTAAGAAAGTAAAATTTTAAAAACAATATAGACATATTTACTTATATACTAAAATAAAAACAAACACTAGTTACAATCACAATTTAAAAATTCATCAAAAGAATAAAAACTGTGGAATATTAGGATTTCTTAAATTTTTGTTTTAAAATTTGACAACGGCAATGTCTTAATCTCCACGGGAAGAACATTAAAAAATTTTATCGCCCAGTAACCAGGGCCGCTCTGACACCTCCTTAAGCGCCAGTAGATGGGCATGATGTTACCTCTATTTCTGGTTAAATGACCATGCACGTCCTCGTGAGCAAGAAACAAACCCATGTTCTTCCTGACATATAGAAGATTCTCCAAGATATATATGGAAGGCACAGTAAGTACTCTAAGCCCCCTATAAGCCTCTCTGCAGTCTTCTCTGAAACCTAATCTGCTCATCAATCTAACTGCTCTTCGCTGTAAGCCAAAAAGTCGCCGGATACCAGCAGCCGCATGACCCCATGCAAGCATTGCATAGGAAAGATGGCAATGGAAGATAGAAAAATATGCTGTTTTTAGCACAACCAGGGAGACATTGTCTCTCAGGCTCCGAAGCAAATAGAGAGCTTTTGTCAGTTTTGATGAGACATAATTGACATGATCGTCCCACTGCAACCGAGGGTCTACATAAACTCCGAGGAACTTAGTCTTGTCAACATGAGATTTGACCGTTCCTAAATCTCTCATCGAGAAAACCACTCTCTTAGTCTTATCCTTATTCAGCAACAGTCTATTACAGTGAAACCACCCCTCAGCCTTCGCCTGCGCAACCACAGAACTCTCCACGGAAGCCTCCAGTGTACTAGCGCCGACAGAAACCGATGTGTCATCAGCAAAGAGTGTATACTTAGATATAGGATCAGTCTTTGGTAGATCATTAACGTATATTAGAAATAGTATGGGGCCCAAGACAGAACCTTGGGGAACTCCAATAGTAATTTCACGCTTTGCCGATGTCACCCCTGAATACCGTACAGCCTGACACCTACCCTCCAAATAGGACTTTAACAAGTTAAGACTTTCAGGACAAAACCTATATGCCCTAAGCTTCCGAAGGAGAATTCCATGGTCAACACAGTCAAAGGCCTTACTAAGGTCACAGAACAGAACTGTGTTATACTGAAGGTCATGAAATGAATCAAGGATATCCGAAACTAGATCAAGGATGCCCAGAACTGTGTTTTTATCCTTTCTAAACCCAAACTGACAATTGGTAAATAAATCATTTGTTTCAAAAAATTGCACAATTTGTCTCGTCATACATTTTTCCAATATTTTGGATATAATTGGAAGTAGTGATATTGGGCGATAGTTTTCTGGCAAATCATGATTTCCCTTTTTAAACAAAGGTACTACCAACGCACTTTTTAACACGGTTGGAAAAATATTTTCTTTGAAACACAGATTAATAAGTTTGGTGAGGGGTATCAAAATTATATTTTTAATGGTTTTAATCACTTTCACATTGAAACCGTATATGTCGCGACTGGCCTTGTTTTTTAGATTGTTAATAATATCACGAACTTCATTGAAACCTACCTCTGAAAATGAAAAGTTGTTCAATGTTGGAATTTCTTTTTCTAAATTTGCTATGGGATTTATATTAGACTTTGGAATGTTTTTTACAAGTGCTTGGGCTGTATCAAGAAAAAAGTTAATAAAATCATTGGAAGTCAGTTTGTCAGTAGGAGAGTTTTTTTTAGATTTACTTCTTTGTTTATTAATAATTTGCCACATACACTTACTAGAATTACCAGAAGAACGAATGAAATTGTCGTTTGCTGCAATCTTGGCTCTGTGAATTGCTTCCCTGTATGCCTTTTTATATTGGATATATTGATGTTTGATATTAAAGTCATTATACTGTAAACTAAGCTCACCAAGCAACTGTAATTGTTCCCTCATAGCCCTTAGTTCATCGTTGAACCAACTAATGTTGTTTGATTGATCTGAACGCACAACATATTTTTTCTCTGGAAAAGATCTCAGAAAGGCTTGTTCCAGGACATCCATGAACCTATCAAATTTGTTGTCAATATTAAGAAGATTAGCTGCCGATACGAAATCCCAGGAAACCTCTGCTACTATATTATAAAGCATAAATAAACATCTTTGAGTTATTGGTCTACATACTTTATTGTCTAGTGTGAAACCTTTCTCCTGGAGACGTACTGAAAATTCAACTGTCTGAACCATGTGATCAGAGATGTTAAGATCTACCACTCCGGTACAAAGGATATTTGCGTCAGCACTCACGAAGATGTTGTCCAAGCAAGCCGCGTGCCTGGTTGCCTCATGTATTGTTTGTATCATACCAAAGCCTAACAAGGTGTCACACAACTGAGCTGCACTAACCTCAGCAGTGCCAAAATGGACATTAAAGTCGCCAGCCAAAACAATTAACCTGTCGGTACCCAGTGCATCAAATATGCTCTCCACTCCCGCCAAGAACGTGTCAAAGAGACCCGACGGGGATCTATACATAGTTAAAACATACATATTAAAATCTTTGACAAAAACACACGAATATTCTATACATTTTTCCACATTATAATTCTCAGAAAAGGTCTTACTCTCTGTCTCTAAGCTACTTCGAACATATATTGCCGTACCACCTCCTAACGAATCCTTTCTAGCCGAATATCCCACAGTTCTGTATCCATCAATCTGAAATATGCAAATTTCAGATTCCAACATCCAATGCTCTGTAACGCACAGTATGTCTATGTTTTTATCAATGATAAATGCCTCCAGCTGCAACACTTTATTTCTTAACGACCTCACATTTACATGCAGGATCTTTACACGTTTTCTTGTGCTTTCCACTTCAGGTCCGGGCGAAACTGAGGCTTTTGGTTGTTCACCTCTCTCTGGCGTTGAAGATTTAAAAAATGGTTCACTATGGTCCCTTTAGGCCATAGGTGTGCGTTACTGCGATACTTTTCTTTTTTTGTCTTCATTTTCTCGCAACTGCATCCTTTTAAATTTTTGCCCGCCAGATACTCGATGACTTTTTCTATAGTTACCTCTGGAGCTAGCCCGGAGAGGAATAAAAATGCCATCCTTGGAGCTGTTTTGAGAGCTTCGGTGTCATCGCTGGAGCCTTTTAGGGGCTCAGGACGATTTTTTATTGTTGGCCGTTTATTTTTCTTGTAAGAAACTTTTTTCCATTCTTCTTCGTTGTTGGCTGTCAGGGTATTTGACATTATTTGTACTTTCAGTTAAAGTGAAAACTAGGTCTACTTTTGTTCATTTTGGCTGATCATTATCTAATAATGAATACAAACTGAAGTGTGAGAACATAATATGTTCAGTGATTTGTTTAGTTTTGGACATACTATTTGAGCATAAATATCGTTGATCAGAATGGTTATGGCGTGATGAACAAACCGATGCATTTTTGGACAATTCTGATTCATCAAAATATTTTGTAATTCATTTGCTAATTGTAAACATACTTCGCAAACAACTGGTTTTAATTTTGTTTTTAGCATTTTATGTCTACGAGAACGAAATCACTGACAGAATTGTCCGGACTAGCTGATGTATTCAGCAAAACATGAAACGTGTGAACAAAGCGGCGTTTAATCTTATTTTCATTAATAATGAATTAGTTAAAATAATGCATTCAAACTGACTAGTCAGAACCCCCTTTGCAAATTTACTCCTCTTTTAAGGTTAATAGTTTCCTTAGGGCAAAGTTTAATTGTTTTGCTTCAATGGAATATGTTCACTTATGCATTTTTTGTTCACCATTTTTTGTTAATATTGCTGTCATTAGGTGTAAGTTCTAAAAAGAAAATAGTGCACTTATGTCTTTAAAGCATAACATGTTTAAATTTGGCTTAAATAGAAATAAGTCAATTTATTTCCGTATTGCATCTCCGTCGAATATAAATGGTACTGAAAATGTGTTTTTATAGGATACAAGACGACTATATTAAAAACGATTTGTAATAAAAATTGACCACAAACTTTTTTTTTCTTTTTATGAACATTAAATTTTATTTTATTTTCCAACTTGATAATATTTTATAATGGAATGCACACTATCATTAAAATGTCATTTTGAATATATCCACAAAAAAATTCCAAGAAGCTTTTCTTTTTTCATAGAATAAGTAAATGTTTATCCTTATTCTCCCGAATGACTGTTTTTAAAACTATTATACAACCCCATTTTGATTACTGTGCTAGTATATTTTATTTGGGAGATGTGGGTTCAGTTAAATCTTTGGTTCTGGTTCTGTACAACAGGGGAATGAGAACTATTCTAAGATGCAGCAGGTACACTTCAATAGAATTAATGCAGACTACTCTTGGATGGCTTACAGTAAGGGAAAGATTGTGCTATCTCACAATGTTATTTATATCTTTAATATACATATTTCAATGAGTATATTTTGCTAAGGGGACAAATCCACTCACATGGTACTCGAAAGGTTGATGATTTTACCATACTAAGAACAAAAAAACATGGTGCGACTACATCAATGAATGAGTTTAATAACTTACCAACTAGCATTAAGAATGCTGAATCTATTCAACATTTTAAGGGATTGTTAAGATTGTATATTCAGGGGTAAGAACCTTATTGTACATTTGGTATGTTGCATTTTTTTATTTTTAGTACATTGTTGTTTTTTTTTGTTCTATGTCATATTGGTATTTAGTATATTATTATCTTTTTATTCTGGATTGGATGTCCATGTCTACTGATACCTATATATTGTATGTTTCCACTTTCTAACCTGTAAAATTGGCTTAGTGGTGAAATTATTTTATATCTATTAGTAATGTTGTTTGTATAGTAGGATTTTTCTATTTGAAATAAATGATTAAATTAAAATGTATTACGAAACAGCCTCATTTCCAACTTTTTTTTTCAATGTTTGGCATCAAAACTGCTTCATCTGCAAATTTTTTTGCATTAATATGTACCCTTTTGATGTAATCTTTCCATTGAACCCAAAAAAATCTTTAAGGTCGACAGTGCTTATATGACACCAGACCCGCATTTACCTCAGATGACTTTTTACCCAATTCCCCTATTTTATATTATATATTTCTTTGCTAATGTGTTTGCACTATCTTTATTATCTTGTATAAAAAATGAATTTTAGTTCTTGGATAACCCTATAAAAAAGTGTCTGAAAGAGTAAGATTGGGGCTATTTGCTGGTCTTAATATTATCTCATATTGCCCAATCCAAATTGAGTATTTAATATTTTCTTTTATGTTTTATATACAAAAAAACTATTTCAATCACGATGATGATAGCCACGCATGATTTTATATAATATATTATATATAATAAATAATCACCCATATATGAAGCATGGAATGACCAAATAACTTAGCCTTTTGAAAACCAATTAAGCCTACTTACTCAGTAAGATACTGATAATTTTCTTCTTTAATCCAAGATACATTAAGTTGATCAAACTGATTTTCTTCTTTAACTATATCGTATGTGTGGGAACTTTTCCAGGACACTGGTATTGGCTGCTTACCTTTACCCTTGTTATTTGCCATATTGCCAGACAGAATATAATATTGGAACTATTTGATGTTGATGCTTCCAATGAAGGAAATATTCAGTTCCTTTTATTTTATTTGGTACTTTGTACTTTTGGCGGCGACATTTGTTTATAATATTTACATCTTAGACAAGGGAAAGAAAAATTCAAAAACATTTGAAAGGAATGGAAACATTCCTTGTCATTGATCTTCAGTGCTGCCAATTGTATTTTCTATACTGCTCACAAAATATAGTCCTGATTACTCACAAATTACTCACAATCCCTTAAATGCCCGATTACTTGAAATTACTCACAATTTCAATACTAAAATACCTAATTATTTAAGAAAAAAATGTATAATATTCCGCTTCGTTTATTTGTTTTGGTGAACTGAGTCACTGAGTGACGGAGTGTCCCATGCACCTAATGTCAACATTAATGTATGACGTCATAACTAGTAAGACTTTTAGGCAACAAATACTAATATAAAATAAAAATCGTCCAATTTACGCCCGAAATTACGATGCGGCACTAGCTATAGTTGCCACCTTTTCGCTATAACAGAACAGGGAGTTCACAAAGATAAGGTATAAAACTTCAAAAACTTGGTAGATCCCCGGAAAAAATGCCGAAATGCCGCGACCATTTGCGCCCTCTATTATTACTAGCGCCAACATCCAAGGCTGCCCGGCAGCAACGATTATAAACAGGAGTATAATCGTTGGCAGGATCCTCTATCCAGCGTACAGTGGCTTTATACAGGAATCCAGCGCAACAACTAGCACCCTCTATTTGCCAACAACACTAACAACCGAAAATAACAATTATTTACTTTGTAAGACCAAATACTTTTTCATATTTTCCATCTGACAAAGCAAAAATATTGAAAAAAAAATACTAGCCGATTACTCACATTTTACTCACAAAATGGCATTACTCACAATTTCGCCCACACAATTTGAAATTACTCACAAATTGGCAGCACTGTTGATCTTTGAGACTATATATATTTTTCTATGACCCAGTGTTGCCAGCTAAAAATTTTGATTCTCCCTAGACAACAACCTTAAATCTTAAATCCCCCTAGAAATCCCTAACTTGCCTGACAGTTTCAAATCAGTTTTTAATCCGATCGGCGGACTGCAGAAACACGCAATAAAATAGTTTGCAATCGCAGTTTGATCTGCAGGAACGGGGAAATCTTAGTGCGCATGCGTCTGCTTATTTCTGACGGTTTGAAACCGCTGCAGAAACAAACCTAATGTCAATAATGTCAATTTTTATTGGTTAACCCATAGAAATAGAACTCTATTTCTATATGTTAACCTATGTTAATGGGAATATTAAAATTGATTTTATGTTTATTTTAGAAAAATTGGATTTTAGGGTAGTTAAGATGATAAAAAGACTAGTATGAAAAAGAAAAATTTATTAACATTTTAAAACAAAATGTAAAGTAAGTTCGTACAAAACTTTAAACTAAATAACGAACCTAACATTTGTACTATTATTAAGGCAAAGCATACCTAATAACGTTTAATCATGGATTAAAATAAATAAATTATTAACATTTTTACTATTAATAATAAATAAAATATCAATACAGGCGACAGCTATTTTTCATAAATAGATGTATTCATTTTCTTAATCAAATCCGAATCAATAGGAAAATTAAAACATGTTTTATCTTTTAGTAATTCTTTGGTGTGCATAATTCCGACTAAAGTTTTAGCTGTCAATTTGTTACGAATTTTCGTTTTGTTTAAATTCACCTGGGAGAATACTCTCTCAACAGCTGCACTGGAATGGGGTAAACTAAACAGATTAAAAATAAATTTACACAGGATTGGACAAATTGGAGAGTCGTCACCTGATTTTAAGTCTGCATTTTTTTCCCAGAAGTCATTTATTTCTTCAGTACCTACCTATGTGCTTCCCCGAATTTAAATGTTTTAGCGGTCCAGCCTTTATTTATACAGGACAGGTCCAGCTATCTAATTATTTTAGTAGCAACTACAACTACTGCTTGCTAGATGGCGCTAGCAAAGAATGCACCAAGAAAATGTATTTTTGAATTACATAATCTCAGTTGCTACAACATATATAAGAATATTAAAAAATCCCCAGATTTTTAAAAACAAACGGTAAAAAATCCCTTTCTCCTCTGGATCTCTTAAAATCCCTAGATTCGGGGGAAATCCCTAGACATGGCAACACTGCTATGGCATTTGATCTCTAGCGAGCCGCGGTTACAAACCATAATGACAGTTGGCTGAGCGGAGCCACGGCCACCTATACGACAAGGCCATGAAGCAGGCGGTTTAGGCAAGGATGAGTCATCACACGTCGACCGAATTGGCGTTATAAGATCCTTTACACAAATAGTGCACTATATAAAAATCGGCTTTTCCTATTGGTCGATCCGCATGGCCCTCCGCTCGCTTCACTCGCTACGGGGGCTTAAGAAAAGCAAACTAACCAGGTGCTAACCCAAACTAACCCAAGACATACCCAAAGTCAAGAAAAAACTGTTTAGAAACATAATGTTAAAAAAAAAATAAAAAAAATAGCAACGGGGTTCGAATCTAGGTCGTCTAGGTGAGACCCAGCTGTATAAACCTCTACACCACGAGAGCTCTTGACAGAAATCGATTGCATCACGCAGACATATCGTAATACGAGATAGATCGACCAATAGGAGAGGTCGATTTTTACATAGTGCACTATTTGTGTAAAGGATCTTTAAATGCACCGAATTGATGATCTACGTACTTATTTGTTAACATTAATATTTTTCACTCGGTTTTTCATTTATTTAATTATCTTATAACGTGTAGATATTATAATTATATTTCGTAAAGGTTTCTTGTGGGAGAATCCAAGTAAGCTACCTGGATGTCCTTCATATTCTTAGAGTATATTAAGTAAAGTTGACGAATAGTTTGAGAGCTGGCAGTAAAAACAACTACCTCATAAAGTTACCAAAGGTTTGAATTGACATGTCTGTACTCCTTTAGGTTGTAATTTTAAAACTGTCCGTCTGCCGGTTGTGAGTGGTCGCTTTATTAGTTTAAAATTTAAACAAAAAACATTAAAATAGCTTATATCTACCCAATTATTACCAGCATAAATGTTTTATGAAAATGGCCTAAGATCTTAACAAAATTGAAATCGAAGGCGTCTGCCGTTGGAAGTGATCGCTATTTCGGAGCAGACGAAGTCAATTATGTCAAAAAAACGCCATGAACTTCCTCAAGGGTTACCGCCGTTATTTTTGTGTCAAAATATTACTCAATATATTACTAATCAAAGTTAAAAGAGAAAACTTTGGCAGACGGTCGCATTCAAATCGCAGACGGGTTTAAAGTTGAAAAGTTAAAGAAAAATATCTTGACTTTAATTGCAAACTTTAGCGTATAAAAAGTGAGCTATTTGGAAATCAGATTCGCGATTTTTTTTTAATTAAAGAATACAATTTTTAAAATAAGCGTTTAACATATTATCAAAAAACGCCGTCAACTTCCTCACAAGTTACTTTCAATTTTTTTGACAGAATATTATTATTGTTGTGTAAGTAACGAAGACGTATAAAGAAAATTTCGGCAGACGATCACATTTTAAGAACAGACGGGCCTAAATTGGTTGCTATCAATATAATAAGGTACGCGTAATATAATTTTTTCATTAAAACGTCCTCGGGTGTAGAGCTCCTTAAGAAAAACAAAATAAGTAAAAAACAAGCTATACCGAAATCTGAAAATAATAGGCCGTGACTCATCCCCAAATTTCTTTCTAAAAACCCACAAAACTCCAATATGACGAGCGACAAGTTTAGGCGTGCATAGGGAATACGTTCGTAAATTAGCAATGTTAAAAGCAATTAATTTTTAGAATATGTGTATATTTACGCAAATTTATTTGATATAAAACTGCCTACATTTTTCAGTTTCGACTTTAGTGATATTATATTTATTTAATTTCAACCACCCAATAATAACAAAAATACTACCTATTTTTTAAATAGAACCTAAACATTTATATTTTTTAGTAGAGTTTAGAATAAACCTTAGTATCAAGTTAATACCATCGCAGAAAAAAGTTGGTACAACAAAAAGAAACAAAAATAAAACTCACAAGCAAAATGTATGTAGCAAGCAATACGATTATAGATAAATAATATTATTATTAAGAAAATTAAAATGCAAAATGTTCAAGGTGGCATCAAGCTCCCATCAATTTTTTTAGCTTTGTCTATTGGATTTCTTCCTTGGGGCACAGTACCACCATGGTTCCTAAGAAACAAATCTAGCCTTGCTTCATTCACACTAATACCATTATGCCTACCATACATCCAGCACACAAATTTTTCAATGCCTTCAATTTGCTCTTCCGATATATCCTGCGAATGGCCGAAACAAGCAAAAATGTTGGCAATAATTACGTCTTTCTCGATAATGGTAAAAAGCTTTATTTTACCTTTTCGAGCAAATGATGGAGTAAAAAAGTTGGTACAACAAAAAGAAACAAAAATAAAACTCACAAGCAAAATGTATGTGGCAAGCAATACGATTATAGATAAATAATATTATTATTAAGAAAATTAAAATGCAAAATGTTCAAGGTGGCATCAAGCTCCCATCAATTTTTTTAGCTTTGTCTATTGGATTTCTTCCTTGGGACACAGTACCACCATAGTTCCTAAGAAACAAATCTAGCCTTGCTTCATTCACACTAATACCATTATGCCTACCATACATCCAGCACACAAATTTTTCAATGCCTGGGAATGGCCGAAAGAAGCAAAAATGTTGGCAATAATTACGTCTTTCTCGATAATGGTAAAAAGCTTTATTTTACCTTTTCGATCAAATGATGGAGTATAATCACTGCCTGTTAAAGCGCGATAGGCAGGTAACGCTTGAGAAATTATGTCTCCTAAATTTCTGTATATACCGTTAACAGAAACGTATCTCAAAATATTTTTTGACTGAAGTCCAGTTTTTATCCAAATTTGCACTCCATTTGTTAATTTGTGCATATTTTCCACCGCTATTATTAATATATCGGTATCGGATGCACGCATCACAACATTTGTATTTTCTGGTAGTTGGGCTGTATGAAATATAATCCTGACATCAGCTTTGTTATGGCTACAATATAAAACCTTACTTAGAGGTTTTGTATTGTAGTCATATCGAAGCTGATACTAGGATTATATTTCATATAGCTGAACTACCAGAAAATACAAATATTGTGATACGTGCATCCGATACCGATATATTAATAATAGCAGTGGGAAATATTCATAAATTAGCAAATGGAGTGCAAATCTGGATAGAAACTGGACTTCAGTCAAAAAATAATTTGAGACACGATTCTGTTAAAGATATATACAGAAATTTAGGAGACATCGTTTCTCAAGCTTTACCTGTCTATCACGCTTTAACAGGCAGTGATTATACGCCATCATTTGCTCGAAAAGGTAAAATAAAGCCTTTTAATATTATCGAGAAAGACGTAAATATTGCCAAAATTTTTCCTTCCTTTGGCCATTCTCAGGATATATCGGAAGAGCAAATTGAAGGCATTAAAAAATTTGTGTGCTGGATGTATGGTAGGCATAATGGTAGTAGTGTGAATGAAGCAAGGCTAGATTTGTTTCTTAGGAACCATGATAGTACTGTGGTGTCCCAAGAAAGAAATCCAATAGACAAAGTTAAAAACTTTGATAGGAGCTTAATGCCACCTTGTCGAAAGGTACTAATAAATAAAATAAAAAGGATTAATCAAGTTTGACCCATCTGGAATTATGCAACAAAGCCTAATCCAAATTTTTTTAATCCTGAAGAACATGGCTTGGTTTTAGTCGATGGAAGATACCAATTTCAATGGTTTACTGGACCGCAAGCCCCTCCTACAATTGATGAGATTTGCAAAATCCCACCTCCGGACATATATGAAGATGAAATCCCAGCCACAGACATAGATGAAGATGAAATATTTTACAATGCAAGTAGTGATGAAGATAAAGAGTACATTAAAATTTGCATTTTAATTTTCTTAATAATAATATTATTTATCTATAATATTATTGCTTGCTACATAGATTTTGTTAGCGAGTTTTATTTTTGTTTCTTTTTGCGATGGTATTAACTTTTTTCTGCGATGGTATTAACTTGATACTAAGGTTTACTCTAAACTTTACTAAAAAATATAAATGTTTAGGTTTTATTTAGAAAATAGGTAGTGTTTTTGTTATTATTGGGTGTGAAATTAAATAAATATAATATCACTAAAAACTGAAAATTGTAGGCAGTAAGTGACACATAGTTTTATATCAAATAAATTTGCGTAAATATACACTATCATATTTGAGAAATTAATTGTTTTTAACATTGTTAATTTACGAACGTATTCCCTATGCACGCCTAAACTTGTCGCTCATCATATTGGGGTTTTTGTGGGTTTTTAGAAAGAAATTTGGGGATGAGTCACGGCCTATTATTTTCAGATTTCGGTATAGCTTGTTTTTCACTTATTTGTTTTTCTTAAGGAGCTCTACACCCGAGGACGTTTTAATGAAAAAATTATATTACGCGTACCTTATTATATTGATAGTAACCAATTTAGGCCCGTCTCTTCTTAGAATGTGACCGTCTCGTCTGCCGAAATTTTCTTTATACGTCTTCGTTACTTACACAACACTAATAATATTCTGTCAAAAAAATTGAAGGTAACTTATGAGGAAGTTGACGGCGTTTTTTGATATTATGTTAAACGCTTACTTTAAAAATTTAATTCTTTAACAGAAAAAAAATTCGCATATCTTTAATCCAAATAGGTCACTTTTTATACGCTAAAGTTTGCAATTAAAGTCAAGATATTTTTCTTTAACTTTTCAACTTTAAACCCGTCTGCGATTTGAATGCGACCGTCTGTCAAAGTTTTCTCTTTTAACTTTGATTAGTAATATATTGAGTAATATTTTGACACAAAAATAACGGCGGTAACCCTTGAGGAAGTTCATGGCGTTTTTTTGACATAATTGACTTCGTCTGCTTCGAAATAGCGATCACTTCCAACGGCAGACGCCTTCGATTTCAATTTTGTTAAGATCTTAGGCCATTTTCATAAAACATTTATGCTGGTAATAATTGGGTAGATATAAGCTATTTTAATTTTTTTTGTTTAAATTTTAAACTAGTAAAGCGACCACTCACACCCGGCAGACGGACAGTTTTAAAATTACAACCTAAAGGAGTACAGACATGTCAATTCAAACCTTTGGTAACTTATGAGGTAGTTGTTTTTACTGCCAGCTCTCAAACTAGAAGAGAATGTCCACATTAAACGCAGAAGGATCAGATTGAATGTCGAGAAATGGAAAGGGGCTATTGCTGAAAGCTTGGATAGTTACAACGAAATGAAGCAATATCTTTTACTGCGCTACATGAAGCTGATATCAAGATTAATGAAGTTGAGGATGGATAGTTGAAAGGAAAAAGAAACTTGTCCTTTTTTTATTTAAATGAACCAGCTGAAGGGTACACAAGTGTGCAAATGTCTGTGTTTCTGTCAGGTCAGAAGACTAGAATTGTTTGTGGGCAATTTGTTCATTAAAAAAACATTGTGTTCAGACAAGACTGTTATAAAACTACCAGTGCGGGTCGGATATATTAAGTACTTTAGATAAAGTGCTTCATGAAGCCAAAATATTTTTGATTGACAATAAAAATAAAGATGATTATAACATCAACTATAGAACTGTAACTTTACTAAACTATTGTATTTTGTAAGTGTGAGTGTGTGAGTGGGCCCAAACGAGGCCCTCCACTGCGACCCTTGGTCTATTGTGGCTCACATCTGTAAATTCCACTAGGCCAGAGGCTTAATCCTTTTCATGAAATCGAATAGCTGTCTGGGGGTGGATAGTTTGTCTGGTTCTTTCCATTGCCGGACAGTAGCATAAAACATGCTCCATTGTTTCTTCGCCCTCCAAGCACAACCGGCATCCCGTTTCTTTGGAAAGCCCTATTTTGTTCATGTGGCGAACTAACTAGTTAAGTACTTGTATTTTTACTAAAATGGCTTGCATGAAGACTAGAATTCAACAGTGTCTGTCTAGAACAGCAATAACAGCATAGTAAAATTGAGCTGCTTCGAAACCTTCCGTTTGCTTTTATTGTCGCAATACTTATTGGTTCATACAACTGCTTTGTATTTTATTTACAGTACTTATACAACATAGAAAAATCACTGCTTTTTGTATTTATATATGTGATATTTGTTTTACTTAACATGACTTAAGCTAACAATTAATCATTTTATTGTATCATGTATTCTGTTATTGCTACTTAAAAAGACTGTGCACAGATAGCACCGCACATCTCAAAGACGTCGTGTTTATGTCTGCAGTAGCGTGCCGTGGGTATAAGGGCGGGAGGGGCGAGCTATTTCGAGGGCGCCGAATGATGAGCCATTTGCAGTTTGCATTAGGAGGCTGAGGCGGGTTAGATAGAGGGCGGGGGGGAGGGGGGGGGGGGCGTTCGCCCCCCCTTGCCCCCTATACGGCACGCTACTGTGTCCATATTATGCCTGAACGTCTGCAGACCTGAACACGACATCTTTAATACATCTTTCAGAAGACGTCTTAAAGGTGATTCATATGAACGTCTTTAAGCAAGGCCACCTATTGTCGTATAGGTGGCCTTGCTTTAAGACGTTTTTTTAAAGCGTCACGAGCAGAGTTGCCAACTGCTCTGACCCGTCTTCCACTCAAAAACTTGCGCGATTCCCCACAGTTCCCCACATCCCTCATGATTTTTTTAGGTTTGTCAGATTTAGACTATTTGGAGTGAAAATAATGGCAACATGGTTTCGGGTCCATTCATTAAAATAGCAAAAAATAAATTAAAAATGGTTTATTTAGTTTTATGAATGAAAAAATCACGTGAAAATATAAAGCATGTTGCTTTTTTTGTCGATATATTTAGTGTTACAAAATCCCCACAGTGATTATATCCCCACAAAATCCCCACACCTGTTGAAATTCCCCACGTTTTGGGGAATTCACCACAGATTGGCAATCCTGGTCACGAGTACTTTGTATTTGTACTATTTGTTGATTCTTGACCTTGAACAAACGAAATGGAACGACAACAGTAAAGGTCTACAGTGTTGCCGCTTATAGGTATTTTATCCGAAATTTGGGTATTTTAGTAATTTTTTAGGTGTATATTACAATTATTAGTGATATGTGGTAATTAAAATATCATAAAAACTGTTTAATAGAAATTGCTTTATAATCTTCATTATACATATGTAGGTATGACAAATAATTTAATTTTTTATTCGTACGCATTTCTATTTATAATTGTATTTTTTTTATTTCATTTTCTATTTATGCAATAATGTTTCATAAAATCGCTAGATTTTTTTAGTAGGTTCCTCTTTTTTAAACTAGTTTGATCACTTTTTGCGAGTAAAAGTTGTTATTTTGTCATTCATTAATCAGGAATCTTCAGGTTTTTCATGTGGCAATACTGGTTCTGTGTTGCAGGTTGGAGCGGCCATTTTCCCATTTTAAAGCGTCACCGGCACCGGCTGCCCAGCGTACGATGTTGCTCATTCTCGATAAAATTTGATTTCGGCTTGTGAATTTGTGAAATATAATAAACCTCTTGTAGTTTGTATCGTTACGTTTATCGTGCTGAAAGTGCCAAAACGGAGGTCGAAAGTCGAAACGTATAGAGGCCGTTGAGCAGTCAGGATCCATTAAAGAAGCTGAGGCTGCCATTCAGGAGTGGCTAAGGAGGGCCTGAGATCGCAGAAGAACCAATTAAAATCACATTAAACATGTAACATTTAGTTTATTGATAATAACAGATAATTACATATTTTTCTAAAAATGATCTTTTTAATTCATGGAAAAATGTTTTTAAAATGAGTTCGTCTTTAAGATGCCGCACATTAAATACGTCTTTAAGATCCCATACAAATAGGTCTTTAAGATGACATATAAATACGTCTTAACGATGTTGTTTTTTGTGACATTCTATGTCCTAAAGGTGTCTTAAAGACGACGCAAGGCGTAAAAAGGACATCTGTAAGATGTCTCGAATATCTGAACATGACATCTTTAAGGCGTCCCTAGGATATCTTTGTGCTGTTAGGGAACTAACTAAAAATCCCATACACTATATATACCTTTTACTTTTTGTAACCCGCTTTACTCTGATAAATCTACTTGAATACTTATACGTAAAATACTACTTTTTGCAACTGCACATAATTTCATTTCACTGTAATCACACTTGTTATTAACTAACCACATAGTTTATATTATTAATACACACATATTTTCAAAAATGGAAATTATAAGCCAACAAGCGTAATACAAATCAATTATGTTATTCAGATATTCCATTCATCTACTACTCGTAACTTTAGTTTATCCCTATCTTTGATATGATTTTTATTTCATTTCTATATTTCTCATATTTATTTTTATAATTAATAAACTTGTGTCCAGTTTTACCATATTGTCTTATTTTAAGATTAAGAAGGAAGCAAAGGTCTTATTTAGTAGTAGAAGGGCAAGATCAAGGTAAGGCCAGAGACAAAGAATGTCTGGTAATTTAGGTGAGCAGAAAATAAATCAAAACATACATTAAAATAATTCCCCTTTGATTTAAAGCCCCTTGACCCATATCAAAGAAAATAATTTCCCTTAAACACCAAAAAAGAATTTACACTAATTACAGTTTGTTTACATATTTCGGTCGACCCGTGATGACTCATAATTTTCATGGCCTTGTCGTATAGGTGGCCGTAGCGGGGCTTGAATTGTTTACTATTTGGTATTTGGAGGGTTTGTTGTTTGTTTGAATGTCTTGACGGTCCAGTGGTTCAATTCTGCGTTTCAGACACTTACGTCTAAATTCACTTTTCGCATGTCCCTCCGCTCGCTACGGAGGCTCAAGAAAAGCAATCTAACCAGATGCTAACCCAAACTAACCCAAGACATACTTAAAATCAAGAAAAAAAACTGTTTAGAAATATATCCTTAAAAAAAATGACGGGGTTTGAGCTCGCGTTGCCTGAGTTGCCAGATTAGGGGATTTTCCCCAAAAATTAGGAGACTTTTTTTGTTTGGGGTATTTTTCGGTGATATTTTATTCTGGGGATTTCTACTGGGGAAACAATATTTATCTGGGGAATAACAGGGAATTTTAAATTTGACGCGACTCGAGTCAAGTCTGATCTCTTAAATCACAAAATCAGATAAAAATACAAAAATCCAAT
>MU194924.1:0-13492 GCA_016904865.1 Pissodes strobi | reverse complement strand
AATTTACATGACGCACCTTTCCCTCAAATTTCCCTAATTGTGTTTAGTCGAAGCGCAATCCGAATAATTAAAAATTGTGCAAGATATAATAATAACACAACGTAGGTATTAATTTTCTTTTCAATCTATTTGGACGATCATTGGCAAAACAACGACAAAGCACAATTTTACTTACCTGATTCAACTATGTTGAACAGACCCGGGTACGTTATACTACAATATGGAGCGAAGTAAATGATAATAGATAAGGATTAACGGTAAGCTGAGCTGTATCATAAATTGTTATTGCTTTTCCAAGATTACTCAAAATGTTATCGACTCTTGAAAGGACTGTATATACCCACGTCAAGCGGCTGCATCTTGTGGGTGAAGTGTAGGGGGAAAGGATAGATAATATGACAATTCCAATATTTATTCCTGCCAATGAAACATGAAACATGCATTTCATGATTGCCGACAATCAACGAAACTGTTATCAATGGAACTGTTTATATGTTTCTATGTGCTCGAGTACCTTAACAAAAATTTCCGCATGCATTCATCCAGTCTTCGATGCAAAACCTACGGAACCGGGTACTGATCCAAACATAAATGCATCCTTCCTTCGGACCCTTGGATATATAATCTAAACAGGCAGAATTGCTAAACTTGTAGCCGAAATAACTCCACAAAAGGTTATTCCTCGTTCTTCTGAAACACATCAACTTGCCTTTGTTCACTTTGGCTAATAACCTTTGGAGTATGCAACGTCGTTGTTATTTCTGTTTCTTCCAGCTTAAGCACTTGATCCAGAGAAAAATTTGTCTTTTTTTGGACGACTGCATAGTTTTCAAAATATAATTTAACGTATGCTGGATTAAAAGCAGAATTTCTTGCAATGCTAACATTTTCGGGTTTTCTATAAGATAGTTTTGGATGCCTTTTCATGAAACTCCTCATCCATTATTTTCGAGTTTGCTGATTTTCCGACCATTTGGGGGAAATAGTTTCATTCAGTGCATTTACATACTGAATACTTAAAGATCTAGCATTGGCGTATGTAAAGCCAAAGTTCATTGCTGAAGATGTTAAAAAGTATTGCTCCAATTTGGATTCTTCCGATGCATGCCGAGAAAACCTGTTTAGATGCGTGTTTTGAAGATTGTGGATTCTCTTCCTCACTAAGTGATTAGTTTTCTGACTCGTTTTGTTGCTGGGAGTGTTACGAACGCATTTTTTACATGCCTGTGGAGGGTAGTTTTTGTTATGCCATACAATGAAGCAGCATCTGGTACTTTCTTTTTATTTTTCACTACTTCCAGAATGTTTTTTTTAAACATAAATTCAGCACTATCCGTTTTTCGTTTATAAATTCTAACCATTCTGTAAGAAAGGAACAAATGGTTACCTAAATGTGTTTGCAAAAGAATGAAAAATAGATACTGGCATAAAACGAGAGGCACCTGTATATAAATATCAACCAATGTGCCCCATGTACCAATGTGCCCCACCCTACCCTACACATTTCCGCATTTCCTAAATGTTTTATGAACTAGTTCTGTCTGAGCGGTAGAGACACAAAGGTAAGGCAATATTTGAGTATATACCATTGACCTTTGAATTCTTGAGGTCAATGGTATATACGTACTGGCATATTGGCCGTGAACTAGCGCGAACTAAAAAAACTATAGTTCAATGAAATATTCCCCTTGGGAAAATAGACGTAACAAACTAGTTTCTCACAAGGAACTTGAATTCCTATCTCTTCTTCTTCTTCTGGGGCATTCTTCATTGAAGGTTGGCGATCATTCTGGCCATTTGATTTGCACTTTAGAAGCTGCTGCTCGGAATAAGGATTTGGCATTTTTGCCATACCACTCCCTCAGGCTTTTGAGCCAAAATGTCCGTTTTCGTCCTGATGTAGTCTGCGACATACAATTCTTCCCTGCATAATAAGCTACAGCTGATGATAATTCTGTACCCTCATGACGTGTCCAAGGTATTCCAGCTTTCGTTGCTTTATTGTGCGTAGGACCTCTGTGGTCGTGCTCAATGGCAACAGTACTTCCGTATTGCGTACTCTATCCGTCCCTGCCATTCTAAGCATAAGCCGTTAAATCCACATTTGAAAGGCTTTAATTTTTTTAAAGTGTTGGTCTAACAAGGTCCATCCCTCCATTCCATATAATAGGATGGGAAAAATATAGCATCGTAGACATAGACTCAGTTGTCGACATGTTAGTAACTGTTTCATTTTTGTGAACGCATTTCTGGCCTTTTCAATGCGAATTCTTACTTCTTGTCCGATGTTCCATTCGGCATTCAAACAGCATCCGAGGTAGTCATAAGTATCTAATCACTGATAATCAATACCATAGCCACTTTATCATAAAGTCGGCTGTATCAATACCCACGAATATCAGCTAGCAAAGTATCGATACTCGACAGTTAAGTTCTTTTTAATGAGCTTTAAAGGTAAGAGTCGATAATCGATATACAATTTATCGAGCGTTATATTTGTTACGCTTATTTATCGTGGACTATAGGGCTACAGGAGATACAAGATACACGCGTAATGTAATATGTTAATTATTGCGTTTTCATGGAGTTTAGGAATTATTTTGAATCCAATCCTCTTCGCCGTTTTCACGCGGAATATACAATTGAAATTGATTTGAACTGCCATTATAACGTTTACCATCAAACAATTGGCATATTTTTTCTTTGCGAAATATTGCGAGTAAAGATAAAACTTCATTTTCGCGCCAAACATTCCTTAACCCCTTCGCGTCCACTATCGATTTTGCAATCTGCTTATATAATCCAGATTTTGCCGAAAAAAAATTTTTTTTAGGTCCAATTTTCCAATGTACTTTTGTTGAACAATGCATATATTAGTTAATTTTTAAAGAAAAATGATAATAAATTTCATTCTAAACACCAGTGGCGGCGCGAAGAGAGAGAAAAAGTATGTTGTTTAAATTTGATATTTTGAATATATTTTTTTTGAAATGCAATAAAAGTTATTTTTATGCAAAAAATATCCATTACTTTTTAAAGAAAGATAATAATAAATTTATTTTTAAACACTAATAGCGGCGCATAGAGAGAAAAAGTATTTTTTTAAATTTTTTTATTTTGAATATATTCTTTGTGCAATGCAATAAAAATTATTTTTATACAAGAAATATACAATAGCCCAGCTTTTAAACCGTATCTAGAACATTATTCCACGACAATAATCGAGAAATAAATTTTACGCCACATATGGCGTACCTGGGTTATAGGACAACAGCTCAGACGCCACCGTTGGCGTCGTGGACGCGAAGGGGTTACTGGTGAAGTTTCTGAGGTTTCGTTAATTTTTGCTCTATTTTCGAAAAAATTTTGCACCTAAAACCCATAAAAAGCCTGTAAACGTTAACGAATAATTCAAATCAAATCACCACACAATCCAGTCACCGTTTTCATGCCAGTCAAGTTAATTTAAATTTCGATGCGATCCCAGGAAAAGGTATATCGCTCTTCAAACTGTAAACGATTTGAACTCTTCTTTTCATGGGAATTTCAATACCAAGACCGTATTTTAAACGATTGTAACGTTGATATCAATATCATAGATAAATATTAAGATCAATATGTATAAAACGTACCTAATCTAAGTTACAGGTTACAGATTAAAAAGGTGTCGACGTTCAATAATTTATTTTAGATAAATAAATATTTTCAAAAATGTGTTATCGATACTTTAAATATCGATACATACAGGAACAGTTCTAGATTGCCGGAATGTTGAATCTTGTTTATTTTGGTTTGTCGAGTTTCTCCGCCCTTCGCTCCACAATCGGTACTTTACTTTTTATGGATTTTAGTTTGGTTTTCAGTTAATATTGTTCGTGGCCTCGTGCGGAAAGTGGCGTGACTTTAATTTATCTGTATGCAGATCCCATTTTTGTTTTCCTTCCTAGTCTTCTAGTCATACTGCTAGCACTCAAAGTAATGCTAGTATTTGTCACTACCGTCTAAAGTGCCTAGCAGAGACAAGCACTAGCAAATAGTACTTATCTCTTCTTCGTATAATAATGTTTTTCTAATTTTAAATAAGTACTTTCAGTATTCAGTAGTTCGAATTGCAAATATTTTCTTTCTAGTTACAAAATGTGGAAGGAGACACTTTTCGAGGCATTTTCAATCGCAATTGACTGGGCAATTGACTTTTCTAAAATAGTTTACGGAAAAGTGAAAATTATAATTTTCAGTAGAACATTTCGGTGGATTGTGGTTGTGGTTTCGCTAGCGGTCGGCTTCGTTGTTCTGGGAAATTATCTTGAAAAATTAATGTACATGCAGATGTAAGTATTTTTTGTAGAGGTGTACTAACTTTATTGAAATAATAATTAATAAAATAATGTAGTTATCCATAGGCTAGAGAACAATAAAAAATAAAAATAAACTTTTCAATTTTCATCAATCAAAACTATTAATATCCTCACTATCATCCTTTTCAATTGGGAGAGGATTGCTCGGAAAACTTTTTTGATTTTTGTTAATTATTTTCTATTCGCCCAGCACCGTACTTATTTTTTTTGATAAAATCTTAAAGGGAAGTTTTTGGAGAAGTCGGGCACGACACAAGCTAGGTATTTCGTTTATTTATTTTTTGGGAATCTACAAAATGCAATAACTATAGGACGTGGTTAGAGTTATACACTTGTGTAATCTTAATATTTTCACTATTCTTACTCACGTGAGTAACTTTATCGCGCCATGTCGTCGCGATGGAATGAGTCGTTTGTGTGTGCCCTGATGGTCTAGGGGTCTGCATGGTTAGCCTTGATTTCGGCGACCCGGGTTCAAACCCCGTTTGTTTTTTTTTATTTTTTTTAAGGTTATATTTCTAAACTTTTTTTTTATTTTGGGTATGTCTTGGGTTAGTTTTGGTTAGCGAACAGTTTTTTTCTTGATTTTGGTTATGTCTTGGGTTACATTTGGGTTAGCCCCTGGTTAGTTTCCTTTTCTTGAGCCCCCGTAGCGAGCGGAGGGCTATGCGAAAAGTGAAAATAACAGGCTATATTATGTTTCCACCTGTCATTTTCTCCACCTAACGCTGAAAAAGTGTGTAATAATAACATATTTACCTAAAGTTACTCACGTGAGTAAGAATAGTGGAAATATTAAGATTACACAAGTGTGTAACTCTAACCATGGCCATAAGTATATATAATATAGTATAGTATATATAATAGGTGTTGAAAGTTCTAAATTAAAGATGAGGATACAAGGCGTTAAAATGAGTGCGATAATCCAGAATCTTTCTAAGCTGAAAATGTACTTTCGCATGCGTAATGTACACCTTTTTCCTACCACTCATATGAAATTGGCACTCTTTCATTACCTCCAGTTGTAGGAGGTAATGACTCTTTATTTTCTTAAGAAACTATTAATATCTCCACCACCCTCTGAACTAGAAGCTCTAATATCTAAATCTAAGATGGCGTCGTGATTAGGGAGAAGGCTCTGACAATGGAAAACGTATTAATTAATATATAAAGTAATATTGCAACTTTTTGACGTCAAAAAAATACAACCTAAATTATTTTTAATTAGTAATTACAATCATGTAATATACGAAAATAACAACAAAAAATCGTTTAGGAACCATACCCACGAGCATACCCATCACAGAAAGGAACATAATTATTTTAAGTAGTTTAACAATTATAATATGCTATAATGTAACAAAATACAGACTATGGCTATTAATTTATAAATATACAGTTGTTTGTTTAAAATATATCTCGAAATGTATACTTTTAAAGTAAAACGCATAGTTACTTAGGTATGTGTTTAAACACGCGTGTGAAAAGTACTTACGCGTCATCATAAGTCGCGTTTGGCATATACCTCAGATCGATCGGATTAATCTGAATCGTTCGTTTATGACATCTAGATGTAGGGGAAATAAATCTCAACCGTTCGGTAATTAAAATCGGAGCGATCCGACGACGATCTTTTTGCTCGGAGAATTTTGACCGATGAATGCAAGCAATCTGAATTTGTGAGGTTAAGAAAGTTTAAGTTCGAAGTTGTTTCTTGATCTGTTTTGTTTATAAATATATTTTAGATTTTGCTAAGTATTTTGTTTTAAAGTGAAATAACTCAGCCTGTATCATGGGTTTTTAGTCTCTGAAATGACGTTTGACACCTTTGACTTGACAACGATCTATACCGTTCGTTTATTCAAGATTACTCCGTCCGATCTGTGGTCACGTGACAAAAAATCCGTCACATCTCTGACAGGATTACCGAACTCGGCTCTTATCTGTCAAATTAAGATGTCAAATCAAATATGCTGTCAAATTGACAGCATTGAAATGGAATTGTTGAAATTACGGTTTCAACACATGTCTGATATAAGGAGTAAAAATGCCATATACCCTCGGATATATCAAAGAAAATAGTAGCGGGTCTTGTGACATATAGGTATCTACGATTTCGCGATTTTTTTTCTTTTCATTAGAAAGGGGGTGTCCTATAGAGTAGTTTAAGCCAAAAAAATCGGAGGATCCGCGAAATTTGAGCCGAAAAAATGACCCCAAAGTTCGAGTTTTGACACAAATTTTCAGCACCACTTCGCAAAAGCACTAGAAATATAGACAATACACACTTGAAAATCAATTCTCGGGTAAAAATATTAACCAGGAGACATTTGCGTAGAACGAGAGGCTTTCGTTTTGTCCCGGTCCTAATTTAGGACGGCCCATAGCCCCATGAAACAAAATAAAAGTTTATTTGTAATTATAATTGTAAGCTAAGCATCCCCCTTTTTACTGTCAAATGTCACAAGGAAGAAGGCACACTGTTGCCAGACGTTTGACACTGAAAAGATCTGGGATCAACTTTCGCTTAGCTGAAATGAGTTATGTAAGAAATATTTGTTTATTTAGTATAAAGCAACCTCCCCAGATTTTTCGATTTTAATTTTTTCGACTCTAGAATATCTGAAATCAGTTACACGAAAACATGTTTCTGTTTTACATTATAAATATTTTTCTAAACATAATACCTCAAAAAACTTCTTGCGGAAATAAGTCATTTTCATTTTTTGAGTTAGTTTGGGTTAGTTTAGGTTAGTTTGGGTTAGTTTCGTCTCGTTTAAGCCGGCACGCACTTGCGTGAAGAAAGGCTTGCGCGAAGCGCAAGCCTTTCTTCACGCAAGCCTAGGCGAAACAATTTCGGTTAGTTTGGGTTAGATTTGGTTAGTTTGGGTTAGCTTTGGTTAGTTTGGGTTAGCTTTGGTTAGTTTGGGTTAGCTTTGGTTAGTTTGGGTTAGTTTCGTCTCGTTTAAGCCAGTATGCACTTGCGCGAAGAAAGGCTTGCGCGAAGCGCAAGCCTTTCTTCACGCAAGCCTAGGCGAAACAATTTCGGTTAGCTTGGGTTAGATTTGGGTTATGAATATTTCACTTCACGCATGACCTCCGGTCGGTCCGGGGCTCAACAAAAGGAAAAGTGCTAACCCATGGCATACCCAAAATCGGCTGAAATGCGCCACTTTTGGCAACACTGTACCGGGCCTTTGGCGTCCATCCCTAAAATTTTATTATTTCCCCGTTCAATTTCCTTATTTTCACGTTCCACCTAGGAAAGTAGTAGAGGCACTTTGTCCGTTCTACGTCAATTAACCTCAAAACTCGAACTTTGGGGGCTTTTTTTCGGTTCAAATGTGGGGGATCCTCCGATTTTTTTAGCTTAAACTACCCTATAGGACACCCCCTTTCTAGTGAAAAAAAAATTATTCGTGAAATCGTAGATACCTATACGTCACAAGACCCATAGTAGCTACCCAATAGAAAAATCGTTCTTATGCAAATCCGTGAACCGTGAGAGGCGCTGCTTCGTTGTAATCAGAGATTCTTTTTTATTTATCTCTGGTATGTAAAAACATCGATTTATAGGTAAAAAAAACTCTCGAAAATAGTTATTTGTTTTACTAGGCAGCAAAGTAGTAGATTGACTGCCGCGGCTGATAGTTCAGGAATTCAGCTAAGGCAGCCAATCTACTTTGCTGCCGAGTTGAACATATAATTTTTTCTCCGATTGTTTATAATGATATATGTATATTGTATATTTGCAAATTATTACAATTGCCACAATCTTTTTATTTTTCCTGTAGTGATAAATTCAGACAAAATTTGATAGAAACCGCAATTGTTGGAACGGTTGGTTGCTATGGAAATGGATATGTCCATAATAATTATAGTTTGACAACTTATGTCAAACGTTTTATTCCCATGGAGACTAATCACTTTGCTGCCTAGGCAGCAAAGTACTTACTTTGCTGCCTGGACAGGAAAAGTAATACTTTGCTGATTGATATGTGTCTGCAAAATTAATATTTGCTGTCAATCGGAGAAAAAATATTTTTTTTATAGAAAAAAAAATAAATTTTTTAAAAATATATGAAAATGGACGAATGCAGTTTAAAAGAAAAGCATGCTGAAATGCAGAATTATTTCGTTATTTTGATGCACGAATGCTGTTTTGTGGATAATTTCCCGAAATAAAAGAAAAACCAAAAATCAATTCAAACAATATATTTTTGAAAAGTAAAAAATTACATGATAAATACGCAGTTAATATACGAATTTCTTTTTTCATTTACTATAGCCTCTGATCTCTGCACGGCAATATTTCCGATTATATGTGGGGTAGATCGTTCTGCTTCCAGAAAATTGTTATTACTGTTACTACCCCATCATTTTATTTATTATTCCATCATGTCATGATTGTAATGTCCTCTATTTTAATAAGTTCTTATTATTGTATGCCTTGTTTAGTCCTCAATTGGTAATTTTTTTCTTCTCTGTTGTTAGCCCTGTTTTTTTTTGCTTCGTTTAACGTCCAGGTTAAATTTCATCCTGCGGGGATATCTTTATACCATTAGCCATTTCTACAATGGATTTCCTGCGCTTCTCCATGAACATTTTATATAGTCTTATTGAGCAGATATCTGGATTTCTGTTGTTCCGAATTGCCCATTTGGAAGAAGCTCAAGGTTTATCAGCCCCCATGAGTCGTCTTATTAAAAATTGGGTTATCCTGAATTCGGCCAGTTCTGCCTCCTCCGTTGTTAAGTTCTTCCTTAAAGTAGCTGACCAAACATTTTATGCCTTCTTCAAGCTAAAGCAAATGACAAAACAAAAAAAAAATCTGGAAGGCATCGGGATTATCTTCATTGCCTGAATCTACCATTTCTTATACTCTTCATATTTTAAATCAACAGCGCTCACCTTAGCTGCTTTTGCATTACGCGCTGAATTAAACTCAATACATCACGTAAATGGCTACCTAATGGTAATGTTAAAATCTTTACGACATTTTTCCATAAGTTGTTTGGCCATCACGTTTCACATTGTCCTCACGGTGATCTCTTTGCAATATTGAGCATTCTGTTGCGCGCCGGCGCGGCGCGGCGTCTATTTAGGTGTTTACGTGTTTTCAAGACTATTATTTTCTTTGGATATACCCACTTGTTTTCAATATTTTCAAGCAGACTCAAAAACCAAACCAACACGACCAAAGTGAACAGCTCATTTTAAGCAACCCAAGCACCTTTGGTTGCAATACAGCATGTGTTTCATAACATTTTTAGAATTAAGTAGTAAATATCATATAAAATATTTTTTTTAAATTTAAATAAAAAATATACATTATAACAATAAAATTTTCCGCAAATGTTCAAAGCGAAAACTTCCTTTGGAGCATTCAGCACACTTTTTTCTTAATAGTGAACGACACTGGGTCGTCACGCGTCACGCTCGTCAGGCTCGGCTATGTCACGTTCATTCGGGTAATTTAGATAAGTATTTAGAATTTTTCTCGAAAACGGCTAAGAGTAGTAATTTGGCAACACTTTGATATTGTCTGAACACGTACTTTTTGAGGATATTCCGAATCCTATTGAAATTGGTGATAATCGGAAAATGGCGATTATTTTCTTTGCGTGTGTATATTTTTAAAAAGTAGTCACTTGAGTCGTTCTAGCGCTGAAAAAGTCGCGAAGATCGAAAAAACCGAGATGACAATTCGATAGGAAATTTCTTGCAGCAAAACGATCTGTTTCGAAAATTTCGGGAAAATGGTCTTTTTAGGGAAAATGTAAGACAATTTGTTTGTTCCAAACATATTTTTTTATATAGAAAAATCAATTACTTGACGAGATTCTACGTAAAAAATCGTAGAAGAAGACATAAATGGTGATGCCTTTTATACAGGGTGAGCTAGTGGCTAGTTGAATTTAAACTTTACACCATTTCGAGTTTTGACACGACCCGTCACCACATAATATTTTGTTACTGAAAAACCGAATAATCTGAAGCAACCAAACTTCCGTACATTTTGATTTTCAGTTTGAGAGATCTACACTGGATTTATAAACTCGAAAAGTTCGCAATGTTGAGACTCAGTTCGGAGTTGAAATTTTAGTTCAAGATGAACTAATGAAATCATTCAGTTCAATTTATAAATTCAGTTGGCGCTAGTTTTCAGATTGTTCTCAAAGTTCAGAGATAACCAAATTTTATGTTCGGAATTCGGAAAGTTCGTTCCAACCAATGAAAAATCACTGTACTAGCACGTGATCGCTGTCAATAGCCGATTTGACATTTGAAGTCGCACAGCTGTTTTAGTTTTTATTGTTAATTGTTACTTTTTTGTGAAAATGGCCGAATCTGAAAAATGGAGTAAAATTGAGGATATTGATGCATACTTATAGAAATAATTCAAAATTATCCATTTCTGTATAATCTCGGTTACCAGGTTACAAATTTTTAATGCCCGAAATTGTATTGGTTATGAGTTTTAACCAATCAAATATGAACTTTCCCAACTTCTTGGTAATGTATATAAATGCCATAAAATGAACTCTGAACCTCACTAACTATGAATTTTCCATCCTCAACATTACGACTTTTACGAGTTTATAAATAATGGAGCTCTACTTTCAGTGCGTGCCAGTCAAACGTTTATACATTTAATTGAGTGAAATCTCTTTAAAAATGTTTTGAGCCGGAAAAATTGGAAAATTTTCGGTCGCTTCTGTTGATTTTATAGCAGTTTCGAGATACCTAATATTTCACTTTCAGCATATCGATGCGTATAGTTTTTGTCGAGGTTTTTGTGGTAAGTAGGTTCATTTGCCTAAAATCCTATTTAATACAATTTGAAGCTGGGAGAATGGGCCAGGATCGGAAAATGATGACATTTTCCAAATTAAAAGCAGCAGTTTATGACGATTTTATGGCCATATTTCGAGGTAAAATTTTACTTTAAACATCGAAGTTTTTTCATTTACATTTGTGGTACTCACGTCACAAACAATATAGCTACGCTGCGTAGCTATATTGTTTGTGCTTACCAAGGTGCTTACGTACATTCAAAATGATTGTTCATATTGCAATTATTCAGATTATATCTCAATGTTTTGGATTTTACACCAATTATGTAGGTAGATATCTAAGTATTATTTGTTAATTTTTGTTTGTTTAAAAAGTAGGGTTTGATAGGTAAATGCCTTGGTAAATGCCATTTATTATGCAGGTTTTGATGCTCTTTGAAGTATTCACTTCTGTCGTGTGGTCTTAAAAATATATTTAGCGGATGTATAGAAACTCACTTTTTTTGCAAATGTATACCTAGCGCACATGTTTCCTTGCTTGAGTTGGCTATGAGAATTGGTATGGATTTTGGTTCGTCTGGGTTAATTTTGATTTGTTTGGGTTAGGTAGTTAAGATCAGTTATCTTTGGATTAGCTTAGGTTCGTTTATAGATAATCGCGCGTTCCGGCCTTGTTTTGTTGGTTTTAGTTAGTTACGATTCGTTCGGATTAGTTTGAATTACTCTCCATTAGGTATTGTTACTTGGACCTAAAATATCATAAAACTCTCGACTCGACTCTCGATAAAACTAATATTAACAAGGAAATGAAATACTCAAAGAATCAAAAAATGTATTAAATATCCTTACTAATTACACATAAGTTGCGATAATAATTTTTCAGTGGTCAAATAACAAAAAATATCATCATCATCCATAATATAAAGCTGCCATAACCAAACAGGATTTTATCTATGTAGAATTTTTTTTTTAAATCGTTATCTATATGAGAAGTTTGAATAAAAGCAATGTTGTTTTCTGAATTGTTTAAAGTTACATTTTTCGACTTGCCAAATTCGAAAAAAACCCAATATCCACTGATAAAGTGAAACGTGAAACATATATTTTTAGATAGAATTTGACTGTTCTCTTTGACGATCCATGAGGCATAATTACATGAAATTTGTATTTCAAATTTGCTGAGTGTGCGTAAAAACTGGCCTGGCATTCTTATACTACACTACACCATTGAATTAGTTACTAACCACTTTTTCATGAGATTCTATTGATGATCGGACCTTTTCCAAATTTCCCTGGCCTTCTTAAGCACTTGTTCAGGTGAAAAGTAAAATGACGTAATGTTCAAAAGTAATAAAACATACTTTTCTAAGGACTTATTTTTTTAAATATCTAAAAAATGCTGGTCGGGTCGCTATTATTTAAAAAAAATGCAATATACCGGTTTATTTTATCCCCGATTTTATCATTGTTGGCACGAATCTACAACACTGAACTTATTTTATTGACAATAATAATAGTGATCAAAATTCGATGTAAATAAACATCTTTAATTTTTCAGTTTTATCGATATTTCGGTAAAATTAACTTTCAGACGACATTGTGTCAACCGTTGGATATTGAATATTCACTGGTATGGAAAATCGAAATATTTGGTGAAACGCGCCTTTATTTAAATTTCCCGTACGGTTTTTCGAAAATTAGACTAAATGATAGATAATTTGCGACATAAAAACGCGTGAAACACGGAACTGACAACATGATGCACGGAACTGACAACTTGCCACATGGAACTGACAGCTTAACACACAACAGGTGGAAATATATAAAAAAAATGTTGGCTTCCGAAACACATTTTATTAGGAAAACTCAAAAAATATAAATCAACATTTTACTTAACAGTTTATATTCATAAGGGTCATTGTTTATGCGTGTAAAAAAATCAGCCTCACATTGTCAGTCTGATACTAGTAAAGCATAATGTAGAAACACATTCTAGTTCTCTGTACAACATAAAAATATTGAGAAAAAACATAGTTTCAAAGGTGCTTAGCTATATTAAAATACAAAACAACAAATAATATTCTATTCATAAAAAAACTTTACAAACACAAAATAAAGAACTCTAAAAATATAATTAAAAATGAAACATTTTTGGTGAACTTTGGTAACTTAGACAGCCTCAAATACGTCCACTTCTTTTTCAAATTTATAAAATACTCGATTTCCTTTTAGCAGTATATTTGTTAAAGTAGAACACTTTAATGGTCAAATTTGGTCAAATTCAACATAGCTGTTGTCATTTTCATCCAATTTGAAAAGTTGTTCCTTCTTATCAGT
>JAEQML010069679.1:0-17308 GCA_016904865.1 Pissodes strobi | reverse complement strand
AACATTGCCGATATTACCATCGGATCAGGCATGTTCTAAAACCACCACGTACTAATTTTTACTTTTTTTTTTCGAGCCGTTTGTGAAATACGAGACCGTTCCTGGACTTTTGAAAGACACTGTATATCGAAGGGATAGGTCCTCGGAAACAAGTACCTTATCTCGTGGCGGTGGGGTGCTTGTTGCAGTCCGTAAAACCCTAACCAGCACTGATTTGTCGGTTGGCAAGAATATTGGGCATCTATTTGTTAAAGTTGATATTGAAAACAACAAGTTTATCTTTGCAACTGCTTATTTTCCACCACGTAGTGCACCTGAAAAATATATGGAGTTTGCTGAGACTGTAGACAGTGTGGCTGAGGAATATCCGGAGTATAGTTTATGTATATTGGGGGATTTTAATCTTCCATCTTTTGAGTGGTCGAACGACAGAATGGCCTCAGAGGCTGTACCTCTGGCTGGCGTGTCACCTAGGGAGGTTGAATCCATGCAGATTCTCTCGTTTTTGTGCTCATATCATTATCTCTATCAGTTCAACACAGTAAGGAATGCTAACCACAACTTGCTGGATCTGGTTTTTGTGCGGGATGTTGGAGTGGAGATATTTGCAGCAGCGGAAACGCTACTACCCGAAGATATTCACCATCCACCACTGTCACTTGAGTTGAAATGTGAATCTTGTTTTAACAACTCTGGACTGACTGATGACGGTTTCTATAGAGATTTTCTCTCAATGGATGTGCGCGAGGTGGTAAGCTTTGTGTCGCAGTTCGATTGGGATGAACTATTTATGGAAAAGCCTCTTGACGATATGGTCACTATTTTTTATGACATTGTTTACCTAATAATTGATATGTCTGTTCCCTTGAAGAAATATTCAGCAAGCAAGTTTCCTAACTGGTTTTCTCCAGAACTGATACAGATGATAATCGATAAAAAGAGAGCGCATACAAAATACCGTAAAACTCAATTGCTTGGCGACTATACTGAGTTTTCTGAATTGCCAGCTCACTGTAAGCACTTAATAACGATATGTTGCTCTAACGGAATCTTCCCTTAGGGATAATGTAAAAAGTTTCTAGAAATTTGTTAACAGTAAAAAGAGCAGTAGTGGTTTGCCTTCTGTTATGCACTATAATAACATTACTAGTGCCTCTGGCAAGGAGATTGTCAATATGTTTGCTGAATATTTTTCTAAGACATAGAGTATTGAGGATTGTGTCTTGCATGACGCTGAGATGCCTTCTGAGGACATCAACCTGTCACGATTTTGCATACCTATCTCATCTATCTATGAAAAGTTATCCAAGCTAAATATAAACAAGAGACCTGGTCCTGATGGTCTTTCCCCAACCCTAGTTAAACACTGTAGCTTTCTGTTTTCTAGATCCCTTTTCCAGATTTTTAATATTTCATTAAAGAGTGGGACATTCCGAGACTTTTAGAAGCAAAACTTTATCACTTCTATATTGAAATCTGGGGATCACTCTCAGGTTAGCAATTATCGATCCATCAGTGTGCTTAGTTGTATTGCAAAGGTGTTCGAGAGCCTTGTGTGTGATTATATGGCAGCTGGTTTGCATGGTTGTTTTATTGACCAACAATTTGGATTTCTTTCTCACCGCTCCACTGAACTAAATCTTTTAACATTTACCGATTTTCTTCTGAGATCCTTGGAAGAAGGTTATACCGTTCTTGCAGTGTATACAGATTTTACAAAGGCCTTTGACCGGGTAAACCATAAGATCTTAATTGATAAGTTGCAAGGTCTGTGAATTCAAGGCGAGCTATTGGAATGGTTGTCATCTTACCTTACAGAGAGAATACAAATAGTGCGCATTCAGGGTTTTCAATCCAGTGAGATTAGAGTGCCATCTGGTATACCCCAGGGTTCACACCTGGGCCCTCTCCTTTTCAATATATATGTGGATGATATTGCCTCTTGTTTTATCTCTGCACGTTTTCTAATATTTGCAGATGATTTGAAATTATACATGAGGATCGAGAATGAAGATGATTACTTGATTTGGATCATATGTGCCACTGGTGTGTAGTCAATGGGATGGAACTTAATGTCAGCACGTGCCATTCGATGGTTTTCAACCGTAATAGCAATAGAAATACCCCGGATCATATCTATACCATAAATAGTTGCCCTTTGAAATCTGTATCTCAAATTAAGGATCTGGGCGTTATCCTCGATTCAAACTTATCTTTTATTCCCCATATATCCATGACAATCTCAAGATCCCTTCAAATGCTCGGCTTTATCAATCGCTGTGCCACAGATTTTCTTAATATCCAGTCCATTAAATTATTGTTCTGTTCTTTGGTGAGACCCCATTTGGACTACTGTTCATGGGTCTTGTCCCCTCACTATGGTGTCCACATTCAGGTTATAGAAAGAGTTCAACACAAATTCTTAAGGTTTGTTTCTTTCATGGAACACCATAGGGCTGTGGATGTCAATTACTCTAGCATTGAAAGCTCACTCAATATGACTACCCTTCAGATTAGACGTATGCAGAGGGATCTCACCTTGTTTTACGATCTGTTGCACTCTCACAATTTTAGTCTTGAGTTATTGGGAAAAATTAATATCCATGTCCCTTCTAGGCAAACAAGGCTAATTCAGCCATTCCAAATTACGCCCCATCGTACTAACTATATGTTCAACTATCTAGATCAGCTAGGTTTGCGAATCAGTATTCTGATCGGTTAGACTGTTTTGGAAACCAGAGGGCTTTTAGATCTCAACTTAAATCATGTAATATTTGATGTGATAGCTGTTTATTCAATTCTATTTATTGTTGCAATTATTGCCCTTTTTTTGCCAGTGTTTGCTTTGATTGACCTATTTTGTGATTTGGATGTATGGGTGAAAGCTACATGCTATTTTTATATCATTGTTTCAATAATATTCAATTTTTTCCATTTTGTGTAAGATTAGGTTTTAAAACTTGTATGTTGTACCTTGTACTGTAATTGGGCAATTGCTCGTTGATGGATGGATAATTGCTTTTGTCCCAGCTGAAACCCTTACTTCCTGTATTCTTGTATATTTTGTTGTTGTCACAAATTAGTTAATTGGTTTTCAATTGTTTTGTAAATTTTCTTTATATTGGGCAATAGTCCGTTGATAAATAAATAATAATAATAATAATAATAATAATAATAATAATAAACTTTTTATCTGTTTATCTAAAATGCACATTTTATATACAAATATTCAACTTTCCTCTTCCTTCTCCCTTTTAGATATCCCAAATTGCGGCGCTCTATTGTATTATTACGCGATTGTGCCACAAGTGTTTGCTTCGCTCAATTAATGTCAAAATTGATTAATAATCACTTATTTAAGTGTTGGTTTATTAATAATTAATGGTGACGGAACGTCATTATATTATGCGTACAAATCCTTGCCGACAAAAAGGAAATATAATAAGGGAAGAGATGGTGTGGAACTAAATAGGAATCATTAGACGCATACGTTTTATTCAATTTTTAAAATCAATAACAATTTCGATGATATTTGTTGCTGTGACAGTATGTTTTTGTCTTTGAATGTATTTATTGGTTTTGCCTATACAGGGCGAGAATCTATAATCTATCATACATTCGACCAAGAAAGAAGTTATTTTCAAATTTCTAAGGTGCAAGATGAGGCAATCTGTTATTTCAATTACTAGGCATTTAAAAACTGTTTTTTTTTTTTAATAAAGTCGTTATGTGTTTATTTACAATAATAGTATTCAAAACCAAGAGTTTCATATTTTCCTAACGGTTCTACCCTAAAATAAGATATACAGAATCCTCAATATATTTGACCCTTATGAGGAGTCGTGAGGTTTTCATAACACGATTTGAAACCTGGGATCATTTTGCTCGCATAGTGTTTGCCTAAAAGTTCACGAAAACATTTAGCTTATATAGTAAATTCGATCCTCAAGTTAAAGAAGGGTGTCCTATTTAAAAACATAGTTTGGAATTTCTTTGATAAGATAAACCGGTATCTTGCATTGCATTAATTACAATATTTGTTTTTTTTTAGTCCAAAACCGCTAAAAACAAATAAGCCATCATAATATAATACCCTGTAATGGAAAATTGCTATACATGATAAAAGAAGGCGGGGAAGTGGTGCTTCAAAAGCTAAAAATAATCTATAACTTATGCCTCCAAGAAGAGAGAATACCCGAAGACTGGAATAACGCAATAGTAGTACTAATTTTTAAGAAAGGAGATAACACCAATCTTCAAAACTCTCGTCCCATAAGTCTGCTCTCCCAGTTTTTCAAGCTGTTTACTCGTATAATTTGTAACAGATTAACTGATAAACTTGACAACTACCAGTCAGTGGAACAAGCTGGGTTCAGAAAAGAATTCAGTACATACGACCATTTGCTAACGCTTAACACACTAATAGAAAAAGCAAATGAATACAATCTATCGCTAAGCATGGCCTTCATAGATTTCGAAAAGGCCTTTGATTCAGTCGAACACTGGGCACTAGAAGAAGAACTAAATAAAGCAAGAATAGACCATCGATACGCAAACATACTTAAAAACATATACCAGAATGCAACATCAATAATTGGACTAAACACAGAAACAGATAAAATGAAAATTGAAATAGGAATAAGGCAAGGAGATACGATATCACCTAAACTGTTCACCCTGGCCTTAGAAGGAATATTTAAAAAACTCGACTGGAATAACAGAGGAGATGAAATAAATGAAGAACGACTGACTAACCTAAGGTTTGCAGATGATATCGCGATCATAGCAGTTAATAATGAGGACCTGAACAGAAACGAATGCAAACGTGTGATTGACGAAACTAAGGACAAACACAATCAAAGGATAAGGAATAAACTTTTGCAATGCCCCTGTGGTTCCAGGAATTTCTGGTCGGTAGCAAAGCCAGTAAGTAACAACTTTACAAAAACGTCTCTCCAACCTTTGACGGACGAACGTGGCATCACGGCGACTACAGCCAAGGAAAAAGCAAACATGCTCGCTAAAATGTTTTCATCGCACTCTACCTTAGACGTCCCCCAAAGCAAGACTCTCCCCACCATATCGAACATCAACACTACCATGGCAGAAGTCAAGTTTCATCACCGTGATATTCGCAAAATCCTTAAAGAACTAGATACGCAAAAGGCATCAGGCCCGGACGGAATACCTGCCATCGTGCTAAAGAACTGCGCCAACGAACTAACACCCGTTTTTTCCTCTTTCTTACGGAAAAGGGATTTACCCATCCTCTTGGAAGGTCGCTCGAGTGCAACCTGTTCCAAAAAAAGGCAAGAAAACCACGCCCTCAAACTATCGCCCAATTGCCTTGCTTCCAATAATCTCCAAAGTCATGGAACGTGTAGTCAACCAGCAACTACTCAAGTACCTCGAGAACAACAGAATAATCAGCGATAATCAATACGGCTTTCGCAAAGAGAGATCGACAGGAGATATATTGGCCTATGCCACTCATATATGGAGTAGGGCAATTGAAAACTACGGAGAGTCTCGAGCGATTGCGTTGGATATTTCAAAGGCATTCGACAGAGTTTGGCATGAAGGACTGCTCAACAAACTGCCGTCCTTCGGACTGCCAGCCCCTCTTTGCAGTTGGCTGGCCAGTTTCCTTAAGAACCGATCCCTACACGTTGCAGTCGATGGACAGATCTCGGACACATTCACCATCAACGCGAGCGTGCCTCAGGGCGCAATACTTTCACCAACTCTGTTCCTTATCTATATTAATGACCTGCTGATCGAAACGAATAATCCTGGTTACAGTTTTGCAGATGACAGTACCCTTGTCTCCCACTTTAGATCAGAAAAACCCTTACCAGCGACTGAGACTCATCACCGCAGACAGGAGCAGATTACAGCTATAAATCAAGACCTGGAGAAAGTTCAAACTTGGGGTGACCGAAATTTGGTCCAGTTCAATGCAGCAAAGACCCAAGCAGCAACGTTTACCAAGAGGGCCAATACAGCGGGCCCTGATATCATTATGGCAGGATCGACCATTCCTTCATCCTCGTCAATCGGATTGCTGGGTGTCTCGGTCAACGGCAATATGTCATGGCATGACCATGTTGCTAACATCGCAAAAAGAGCCTCCCAGAAGCTTGGTGCGCTATTTCGCAACAAAAAACTCTATACACCGCAGCAGTTGCTCTTGCTGTACAAAGCGCAAATAAGACCGTGCTTAGAATATTGCTCACATATCTGGGGTGCCGCACCAAAACACACCCTAAAGCTGCTGGATTCCATTCAGAAGAGAGCTGTGCGTCTCGTCGGCGACCCGGATTTGACCCGGAATCTGGATAGTCTGGAACACCGCAGACTTGTGGCCGAGATGTCTCTGTTTTACAGATACTTTCACGGCAGATGTTCCCAGGATTTGGCCCGCATCATCCCGCCCCTGGCAACTCCTGTCAGACAGTCACGACAGACGGCAAGAGCGCACCAGTTCGTCGTACAACTAGAAACACCTAGATCATCGCTTTACAAGAACTCCTTTGTCTGGCGCACTGCATCACTGTGGAACTCACTCCCAGGACATCTGTTTCCCCCTAGTTAAAACCTACAACTATTCAAGAACCATGTCAATCAACATCTTCGCACACACTCCGCTCGTCGAGCGCCATAGCATCTCCCTTTAGTGTGTGTGCCACTACCATAATAATTAAAAAAAAGATGATCCTAGAATTAAATGAAGAAGCGAAACGAATAGGGCTAAACATGAATATTAAGAAGACTAAAATGATGTGTAAAGAAGACCCGGAAATATCATTAGAAGGACAGCGGCTAGAAAATATAGAAGAATACATATATCTCGGACAACTTATAACATGAAACAAAACAAATAAAGCTAAAGAAATAGAACGAAGAAGAAGACTAGGATGGGCTGCTTTTAGAAAATTAGCTCATATACTCAAAAATAAAAAAAATATCGATACATCTGAGATCTAGGATTTTTGATCAGTGTATCCTACCAATACTTACATACGGAGCCCAGACATGGATACTAACGAAGGAGATAACATTAACTGACTCAAAGTAACACAGAGAGCAATGGAGCGAGCTATGCTGGCTATATCTCTGAGAGACAAGAAAAGAAACGACTGGATAAGAGACAAACAAAAGTAAAAGATATAATTGAAACGGTCACAAAATTGAAATGGGAATATGCGGGACATGTAGCAAGGCGAGAAGATGGCAGATGGAGTACAAAAATTATAAAATGGAGACCATATTTGGGAAGAAGAAACCGAGGAAGACCCCAAACAAGGTGGTATGATGACCTAAAAGACCACAGGACTAAATTGGATAAGGGAAGCACAGAATAGAAACAACTGGAAATCTAGGGAGGAGGCCTATGTCCAATTCTGGATGAAGGAGGGCTGATGATGATGATGATGATGATGATGATGATGATGATGATGAATGGAAAACTAATTAGTCTTTTGATTTGCACTATAAAATCTCTTCTTCTTCTACTTTCTAATATGGCTACTGCCTGTTCAATGCCAACATGTCCTCCCCGGAAGATGAAGTCCAGCATACTCTCCAGCGTTTTGGTGGTCTTCCCTGTGATCTCTTTCCTACTAGGTTATTCATTTTTGCGTTTTGACGAGTCTGCTGTTCTCCATTCTTTTTATATGTTCGTTCCAGAATCTTCGTCTCTGTCTCACCCACCTTCCTAGGTCCTGTATCCCGCATTATAGTCTGATGTCTTCATTTCATATTCTGTTGTATAGTGTTTTGCCTTGTATACTTCTCAGAGTTTTCATTTCAACTGTTCTCATCATTTGTAGAGTTCTGTTTGTATCTGATCTTGTTTCTGCTGCGTATGTTATGATAGGTCTTACTGCCGCTTTATATATCTTGACTTTGCTTTCCCTATTGAGGTATTTGTTCTTGCGAACAATTTCTCTCAAACATCTCGAAATTCAAACCGCTTTCAATGTTTGCTCTCTTACTTCGAGAAGTAGATTTCCATGACTCGTTATATCTGCTCCCAAATATTTGAAATGGTTTATCTGTTTGACGATTTTGGAGTCGATTTCCAACTTACATCATGTCGGTTCGTTTGATGTTACTAAACATTTAGTCTTCTCGGTGTTGATGAGCACATTTAGTTCTTTTGCTTTGGTGTTAAAAGAATCGAGTAACCTTTGGAGATTATCTTCGGAATCTGCAATAACAATCGCGTCGTCAGCATAGCATACAGCATGGAAAAAAGTATTTCCCATTTTGTATCTAGCTGCTCTGGGCAGATTTTCTATTATTTAATCCATTATCAAATTAAATATGAAGGGGCTGAGTGAATCTCCCTGTCTAATTCCTGTGTTTACATGTATACCTTCCGTTGTGATAAGTATGTTCTACTCTCATTTTTGTTCTGCATTGGGTGTTAATATCGTATATTATATTAAGTAGTCTATGGTTTAGTCCTTTTGTTCTCATTATTTCCAGGACATCTTTTAAGCGCACTCTGTCAAAAGCTTTGGCCATATCGACGAAGCACATGTACGCAGGTTTATTGAATTGTAGGGATTTTTCGGATATTTGTTTGACAATGAATATTGTATCAATAATGGATCTGTTTTTTCGGAAGCCTTATTTGTTGTTCGTCTCTTATCCTTATACTCCAGGGAAATAAGGTAAAAAAAGAGGCCATCTGCGGAATGAGGCCGAACAAGCTGAATTTTTGCAGAGACCTTCGTTTTGATGTTTCAATGAAGCACACAAAAATCTCATATGCTTACCCTTGTGCGTCTTGAGATATCGAAGGTCAAAGGTCATGAAAATCAGTTTTTTCGCGAAAATCTCGCTTCCAGTGCATCTGACGTCATAAGAACTCATAACAAAACTTACGTAAAATAGTGTTCTCTACAAAATTGTTCATATACATTTTTTTCGTACGACCAACCGTTTTCGAGATATAGCATGATAAAGCGGGAGCGCGCATTCGTAATAGGTAGTACTGTATTATACGATCATCGGCAAAAATATTTTGAGTATGAATTAAGTCCATATCCAACATCACTATTTGACAATGAGGGCATGCGAAAAACCGCAAAATCAAAATTGTATATTATGATGGAGCCTGTCAATATTGAACTCAATGAAGATACTGTAACCTACGTCATCGATGGTGGATTTTTGCTACATCGTGTCGTATGGAACAAAAATGATACTTTCTCCGACACTCTGGATAGATATGTTACATATTTGCAAAGGCATTTTGGTTCTAATATAATTGTTATATTTGACGGATACTCAGACAACTATAGAAATATAAAAGCAATGGAGCAATTAAGACGAAGCACTGCACTGTCTACATCTTATGAAGTTCGCTTTGATGTAAGAATGATTGTGCCAGTCACTCAAGAAAAGTTCTTATCAAATCGATTCAACAAAAAGAATTTTATTGAAATGCTTATTGAACAACTACAAGCTGCCAACATCGCTACAAAACAAGCCAAGGATGATGCAGATGTCCTAATCATCGAAACAGTCATGGAAGTATCGGAAAAAGAAAGAACCGCCGTCATGATTGGAGAAGACATTGATTTGCTTGTTCTCTTAATTAATTTCTTAAGGAAAATTGGCAAAGGGACTACATCAACACAAATTTATTCGTCTAAAAGTCTCGGCAAATAGCGTCTTTGCAAAGAACATATTTTGTTTTTGCATGCCCTCACTGGATGCGACACTACATCGGCACTATTCAACAAAGGAAAACTTCAGGTTATGACAATGTTTGAGAAACATCCCGATTTGACTCACTCGGCTCAAATATTTCAAGCAGAAATTGCCCGCCAGATACAGTATTTCAGAACGGAAAGCGTTTTCTGTTAGCTATGTATGGTGCTCCAAAACATGAAGTGAGCCTTGACAAATTTAGATACACCCAATTCATTAAGGCTCCACGACTTAATAGACCTGTTTAATTGTTATCCCTTCCACCTACCAGCGAAGCAGCTCGACAGCATATTTATCGGGTCTACTACCAAGTACAGATTTGGCTAGGGAAAAGTCTACAACCCGAAGAATGGGGTTGGGATTTAAAAAACGACATATTACAGCCGAAAACAACACTACTGCCAACTGCTCCAGACGAACTATTAAATACAATATTCTGTAATTGTTAAAAGGGGTAGTGGTGCGCAGTGCGGGTGTAGAAAAGTCGGGCTGCCATGCTCCAAAGTTTGTGGTCAGTGTCACGGACAGGCATGCCTGAACCCGTCAACAGAGATGCAAAACATCGAAGATTTCAGTGACCTTGAGCCTGAAGAGGTTTTGCCAACAGATATAGAGGAAGCATCTGACGAAGATAATGTGTTGATGGAGGTGCTAGTGGAACCCGACGAAGACGAGGAGGAAGGTAAGGAAACATAAGGCGCGTAGCCCCAGGTGCAAAAATGATAGATTAATGTTAAAAAACTTTTCCTAAGATCGAAAACATGGATTAGGCTTATTGGGGATACCATGTCAAAAAAACGCGCCTTGCATTCTACTTCAAAAGTGGTGTGGAAAAGAATGTATTTTTTGTTATTAATTATTTATTATATATTTTTTTATAGATAAACAAATTTTGAACTGCTTTAATAATGGGAATTTAATTTTCCAGTCTAACAGATTAATGAAAGTGTTTTTATATTTATAGCTCTGCAGTATAATACAGTATTACCTATTACGAATGCGCGCTCCTGCTTTATCATGCTATATCTCGAAAACGGTTCTTCGTACGAAAAAAATGTATATGAATAATTTTGTAGAGAATACTATTTTACGTAAATTTTGTTATAGGTCCTTACGACGTCAGATGCACTGGAAGCGAGATTTTCACTAAAAAACGATTTTCATGACCTATGACCTTCGATATCTCAAGACGCACAAGGGTAAGCATATGAGATTTTTTTGTGCTTTAATAGAACATCAAAACGAAGGTCTCTGCAAAAATTCAGCTTGTTCGGCCTCATTCCGCAGAGAAAGTTTTATTTCTCTGGAGTATTATGGTTTTGGTGATTTCCCCCAGAATAGTCTTTGTGAACGCTTTAAGAACGCTATCAAGTAGGTTTGTTCCACAATAGTTTTCTGTCGTATTTGGTATTTTCCGTTCTTCTATGATATTTTTAAATAAGGTTAATATTTCATTTTGTAATTTTTTCTCTCCATATTTAAGCATCTTGTTAGTGATCTCGTCTGGCCCGGGGCTTTTTCTATTTTTAAGGGATTTTAAGATGTTTTTTATCGTGTTATTTGTTAATTCTATGTCGATGTCTTCTTCATATTCGATTTGTATCTGTTCCTTGTCTTCCTCTTCCTTGTATAGATTCCTAAAGTGCGTTTCCCACTGTTCTGTCGTCATTTTATTGGTTCGTATGGTATCTTTGACTTCTAGATTATTTCTTCTTAGCATTCCCATATTCTTCTTTGGCTTGCATACCAGTCTTTTCCCATTCCTTTTGTGAACTATTCCCAATGGTTTTCTTTTAGTTCCCTTATTTTTGCATTTGCCTCATTTCGTTCTCTTCGATAGTTGTTCCAATTTTCAGACGTTTTATTTCGCGTGGCATTTTTCAGTGGAAATGCATTTTTCTTTCGGTTAGCTAGTTCTTTCACTTCCGGCGTAAACCATGGCGTTCTGTTGATTGTATTGACATTTACCTGTCGCTTTCCTATTGCTTCCATGGCAGCATTATAGTATGTAATTTTTTATTGTTTTCCATTGGTGGTCTATGCTATCTTCAGATTTCGCTGGTCTTTGCAATATTTTCTGATTTAATCGATCTTCATACAGATGTTTTGTGTGCTGTCATCTTCTAATGATTCGACATTAAATTTGCTAATTATTTGCGATTTAAGTTTTGTGGATTTGGGTATGTTCTATCTCATTTTGCAAAGTACCATATTATGATCACTTCCAGAGTTGGCGCCATTTAGAGTTCTTACGTCCAATATTGTTTGAGGTACGACCTCTCTGTTTGTGATAATATAGTCTAACACCGACTTTTGTCCTCTTGTATTTTGCCATGTGTATTTGTACTTCATGTCATGTCCGAAGAAAGTGTTGTTAATCCTCATGTTGTTGTTTGCGCAGAATATTTTCAGTAGATCTCCATTGTCGTTTGTGGTATCTTCGTTAAATCTCTGCATTATGCCATCCAGTGGTTCATTTCCTATTCTTTATCTCGTGTTCTTATTTTGTCAATTACTGCTTGCAATTATTCATAAAATCTTTCTCTTTCCTCTCTCTCTTTACTTATGTCTGGTGCATAGACGCTTATAAAGTGCATTTTCCCATGGTTACTACTTATTGTTACCTATAGTATTCTGTCGTTGACGTAGGCTTCACTCTCTATTTGTTGTTTGTACTTTCGGTCTATCAGTATCCCCACTCCTGAGCGTGCTCTCTGTTCTCGTGGTACTCCACTGTATATGAAGATATATTTGTCAATTTCGCATTTTCCTTTTCCTTTCTTCTGCGTTTCGCTGATAGCGCATATTTCTATGTTATTATCATTTAGTTCTTCTATGATCTCCTGATCCTTTGCAGTCCAGGACATGATGTTCCAGGTGGCTACTATGAGTTTATTTCGTTTCCAAACCTTTGTCCATTTTCTCGCCTTTGTCGTCATTTCTTCATCAATCGAGTTCCGATTGAGGGTGTTCTAATTTAAATTTTTGCATAACTTGTGCCTTATGTTCTACTTGAAAACACCCCAATTCACATATCACTTTATGATATGATAACCTTATAATAAACTATAACAATAAATACAGATCTATAACTAGATTGGTTAACAAAAAATATATTTTTCTACTACCGTGCGTAAAATACTCACTTTACGCACTCTCTAAGATTCGTAAAATAGGCCTTTTTAATGTGCAGTGCGTAAAGTAAGTTATTTTACGCACTAGTGCGTAAAGTAAAGCTGACATATTTTTTGACGTTTACTGACATATTTTTTGACATTTAGGGCAGTGCGTAAAATAATATATTTTACGCACTAGTGCGTAAAGTAATATAACGTTATTTTTATTTTTTCATATATTTTTCGATAGTAGAAAAAATTTTGTATGCTACTCATGTGTAAAGTACCCTTTTTTATTCATGGGATTGTCGACAATATTCCCATTCATAAAAAAAAGATTCACTTTACACACTTGTTGCATAAATAACTATTTTTTAAACTAACCTCTTTGTTGCCAAATTTCTTAAAAACTAAGTTGTATTACCCAAACGGCAAAGCAAAAAGCTTCCAAATTGCTATGCAGAATCCAAAGGAGCAACAATATATAGGCTATTCTATTAAAAAAACAGTAACTTGTAAGAAAGGATCTGGCTATCCTGTAAAATTAAATGAATAGGTCATTTCATATCTTCGGCTGCATCCTAATAATAATTTATCGAGTTTTTAAAATGATATCTATCATTTTTGATAGGAGGTTAAATGGTCAGTATTGGGTCTCAGAGGTGATGAGGTTGGCCGAAGACTTCATTGCAATAAAACTCTGCGAAATGCCCGCAGTCTACAAAAGGCGCTCTGACAAATCCTACTTCCACGTCCTAGAAGGCATGTGCCGCGTAACCTCCGGGCAATGCTTGGCGTACAATGGCTGTGCGTTATGCAGCTGACGGAAGAGGGTGAAAGGCGAGTCTCCAACGCCTTAAAAACCGGAACTTCTCGGCTAAGGGAATGAACCCCAGCAGAAAATGCTGGTTCTTCAGGTCTTGGGGGTTGAGCGGAAGGTAAACTACCTGCCCTCGTAGAAAAGGAGCTAGTTATGGAAACTGCACGTATGCCTCGGAATCAGACTGGTCAACTCAGAAGACGAAACTCGCAACGAAAATGAATTATGAATATTGGGACATAGATCGTACAGAGCTGGTACAGAACGGGAGCTGCTAACAGTGCCATACAACAACTAGAAAAAATAGAAATGGACATAGATGGCATTACAGGGGAAACCTAAAAATAAGTAAATCTGTGGTATTTTTCAGTGGAAATCAAAATGGATGACATTTGAGCAACTTGTAAACAGTGTTCTGCGTTTTGAACCCATAAGTGATAGGTTCTGCTACATACGACTAAAGGCACATTGGTATAACATATCCTTATTATCATTATATGATCCTACAGAAGATAAGGACGAAGTCACTAAGGACTCCTTCTACGACTTACTTGAAAGAACAATAGAAAGCCTGCCTAAACAGGATATGATATTACTATGCGGGGATTACAACGCAAAAATAGGCAAAGAACCAACTTTAAGGCCGAAAATAGGTCAACATAGCCTTCACAGTATATCAAACGACAACGGACAAAGACTAATAGAATTAGCATCAGCTAACAACATGGTGATAAAATCCACAATGTTCTCTCATAAAGACATCCACAAACAAACCTGGGTATCCAACGACCATGTGACCCGTAACCAGATTGACCATGTCCATGTCGTGGTGGAAGCCAGGCATGGGAGAAATGTCCTAGATGTAAGAAGCCTTATAGGAGTAGACGGAGATAAAGATCATTTCCTGGTAAATGCCAAACTCCAAATCAGAATATCGAGTCAGAAAAACTAAAAAACTAACCAAACCGCACAATGAGAAACTACAGAATTCAGCAGAACAACAAGAGTATACGAACAAGAACTGGAACAGAAACTGATTGAGAATGAAAATCGTACAATGGATGTTGAAGGTTTGTCATCGGAAAAACCGAAAAGAAAACCACTAAATCATGGTTTAATGAAGAGTGTCAACAAAAACTGCAAGAAGGAGAAACTTTTAGGAAAGCCATGATTCAGCACGACACACCTGAAAACCGAGAAAAATATGCAAACTTTCGCAAAGAAACCAGGAAGTTCATAAAAAGAAAAAAAAACAGGAATATGAACGTCAAAAATACGAGATGATCGAAAGAAACAGCATCTAGGCAATTCTATAAGGCAATAAAAAACGAAAATGAGGATATCAGCCCAGGTCGGTCCCGATGTTGAAAAGCGATAATGGAGACATGATAAATCAACGAACACGAACAGTTGGAAACATGGAAAAACTACTTTGAAAAGTTGCTAAATATAGAACCCGATGAAAAGCACACTGAAAATACATACCACACAGCAGAAGAACCATCTATAGAAGAAATTCGAAAGGCAGTGAAGACATTAAAAAACTCAAAGGCTCCTGGATCGGATAACATACCATCAAAACTATTAAAGTACGGAGGTGAATCATTATACAGACAATTACACCAACTAATTATCTTGATATGGAAAGAGGAGACAATACCTACAAAATGGCAGGAAAGCATCATAATACCAATCCACAAAAAAAGGTGGCAAGTCAAAGTGCTCAAACTACAGGAGAATCTCACTCATCAATACGGCCTACAAAGTCCTAGCCAATATTGTGGTCGGCAGAAATTAGCATATGCAGATGACATTGACATCATTGGAGACTCCACACCAACAGTAAAGTGTGTCTTTAATCGCATAGAAAAGACTACAAGAAAACGAGGAAAAGACCAAATATATGTGCATAAACAGACAAGGGCGCAGATATAGAATACGTAACAATAACGAGTGGAGCGTTTCATATATCTAGGAGCTACAATTACAGCCGATAACGATGACAAAGAGAAAATAAAAGGCCAAATTATAAGCCGCAAATCGATGTCGGTTCTCCCTAAACAACTTTTTCAAATCCAAAAGCATCTCAAGAACTTCAAAGGTGTAAGTCTATAAAAGCATTATAAGGCCAATAATCACTTATGGATGAGAGACATGGACAATGACTAAGGCTAATGAAGAAAAACTTAGGCGTTTCGAAAGAAAAATTCTAAGAAAAAATTTTGGTCCACACCACGACCCTAACAGCAACCAGTATCGCATCAGGACAAACGCCGAGATTAGTCAGCTTTATGGCGACGGTGATATTGTCAAAGAAATTAAGTCCCAGCGCCTAAGATGGTAGGGGCATGTCCATAGGCTACAAGATGACAGACTGACGAGACTGACATGGGAGGAGGGACAGTCGGGAAAAAGACCACGCCAGCGATGGAAAGACAACATCAAAGCAGATCTCACAAAAATTAATACCCCTCTGGACACGAATCTGTTGGAGGACCGGGAGGCCTGGAGGAGTATAGTGCAGTCAGCCAAGACCCACCCTGGGTTGTAGAGCTACCTTGTATGTATGTATGTATTTTTAATATTTATAAAATTAAATCAACCTACATATTGCGGCACACAAAATGTAATTTTCTCTAAATGTGATCTACTTTTTAAGCTTTGGGGTCAGAATTACTCCTAGAAATTGTCGAGTCGCTAATAAGAACATTTACGGAAAAAATCTGGTTTTTCGAAAATATTTCCAGTAATGATGTTTTAATAATTTAGCTGCCACAAAAAATGCTTATTATACCCCAATATAGTCACACAACACTTGCCTCTTAGACCGTGACTTTGGGGATAGTTGCCCAAATTATTTACTTCAAGCTATATTTAGCGGGAAGGGAACCATTAAAATTGAATAAATAGCTATTAGATACATATGTAAAGCCAAGACCCGTGACTCTTGCAGTCCTTTATTTATAGCTTTATATATATTAACTTCGGCATGTTTATTTACATGTCGAATTCGCCAATTGAAATCAGTATATTTTAGCAGAATGCCTATTCCCTACACAGGTATGTATAATAGTATACATTATTAGATATATGAAATGTAATGTAATGTGTTTGTGAGAAGAATTTCAAATATTTAGATAGGTACCTTGTTATTGAGAAAGCCTTTTATGGCATATATTTTAAAAATTGCGTTTGTTTAGAGAACAATGATTCTCGTGGTTATATATTGGCTATATATTTTATTCTGCCTGTTTTTATATTACTTCAAATTATCAATTTATTATAATTACTTTTTTAACAAAAAAATAATTCTAATTTTTTTTCTAAAGCGGGAGTATTTGTGTAAGTAAAAATTATAGTTGTAATTAAAGTTACTGGGGTGACTCTATTTAAACATGATACCTTAGACAGAAAATGCTATTATGAGATGCACATTGTTGTTATTACTCTTACTATGATAGTTGCATGTAGTGATGAGCGAGACTGGTCTCAGTCTTGCAGTCTTGGTCTTGCAAAAAAGCAGGACCAACCAAGACCATGATCGAGACTGTCTTTTGACACGACATCAGCTATCTCCCTCAAACTGAGAGCACGGAATTAATCCAAAAGGAAGTTTATATAGATAATTCACAACCTACATAGGTAC
>MU194923.1:0-11052 GCA_016904865.1 Pissodes strobi | reverse complement strand
AACTGATTTTTTGACAGATTTCATGCGGTCACTCATCAGGGGTGCGGTCAACATAGAATAACAGTATTACATCATGACCGCATCTGACCGCCCCCTCCTGCCGCCCCAATATCAAAAAATTGAAATATACAGCTGATTTTTTGACAGATTTCATGCTGTCACTCATCAGAGGTGCGGTTTAACACAGAATAACATTATTACATCATGACCACGTCTGACCGCGCTCAGACGCGGTCATAATGTAATAATGTTATTCTGTGTTGACAGCACCCCTGATGAGTGACCGCATGCAATCTGTCAAAAAATCAGGTGTATATTTCAATTTTTCGATATTAGGGCAGCAGGAGGGAGCGGTCAGATGCGGTATATCTCAATTTTTTAATAATGGGGCGGTTTAACGCGATTACGATGTAATAAAGTTATTCTTTGTTGACCGCACCCCTGATAAGTGACCGCATGAAATCTGTCAAAAAATCAGTTGTATATTTCAATTTTTCGATATTGGGGCAGCAGAAGGGGGCGGTCAGATCCGGTCAAGATGGAATAATAATCTGCGTTGACCGCACCCCTGAGGAGTGACCGCATGAAATCTGTCTAAAAATCAGTGGTATATTTCAATTTTTTAATAATGGGGCGGCAGCAAAATAGGTACACCCCATATTGATTTATTAATCATCATTGAATAATAGTTTTATTAGTAATTCGTGTGAACATGATATCTGGAGCGAGTATAGTGCGCCAAGCGAGTGAACCTTAACAACGACTGAAGGGGGTAGAGGACTAGCACGTAAAAAATCTTGCCTTCCCATAGGCGCACGAGATTATTCTTACCATATTATTATTGATAATATTGATTAGTTTAAGACGTTAAAATTAATTACAGTTTTTTTTTTATTACAGTCTTATAATAGTACAAAATATGTCATATAATAATATCTCATTTTTATAATAAGGATAGTATTCTATGATATTATTTGTTGTATGTATTACATAAATATGTTGTATGTTGTAGTAATAAGTAGAGTTCGTTTCCTGAAGGTTTTGTATTTACGTCATTGATGACGTCGCTTAATTTGGAAAAAAACTGTTTATCGTAGCTAATTCATATAGATTCTCTAGCGTTCAATTCTTGTATTAAAAGTTAGGCAATATTGAAGCAAGTATGTTCCAAAACGCTCTTTATAGAACGTTCGGAATTGTTTTGTAATAAAAATTTTAATTTAGAGAGTTCAGTTAAGAGAGTTATCCGAAATATATAAAAATTTGTTAACCGCGTATAATAATCACCAAATGCAAGAAAAATATAAGAAAGGTTAAAAATCTTCAAAGATATCATCAAATTAAGGGTATATATGTTGTGTCGATTTTGCAAATTTTCTTTTTTTTTTCGCTAGAAAAGGTGTCCTATAGAGTAGCTTAAGCCAAAAAAATCGGAGGAATGGCCACATTTGACCCGAAAAAATATCCGCGTTTTGAGCCTAAATTGCCCTAGAAGGGCAAACTTCCACTACGACTTTCCCAGGTGTAACGTGAAAATATTGAAATTGTAACGTGAAAATAATGAAATTTTAGTAATCAACACCGGGGGCCTGGCACAGTGTTTCCAAAAGTTGCACATTTTCTTATGGGGAATAACAGTGTTGTTTACTATTTAAGTATATTTAATATTCCACTTCACGCATGACCCTCCGCTCGCTTCGGGGGCGCAACCAAACAAAACTAACCCAAGGCATGCCGAAAATAAAAAAAATTAAATTTGTCAGTCGAAAATGCAAATATTTTTTAGTTTGTTTTTCCTCATTTAGGAATGTCTTCGGTTAGTTTGGGTTAGGTTTGTTTGGTTACGCTCGCGGAGCGAGCGGAGGGCCATGTATGAAGTGAAATATTTGACGAATATATACATACAAAGGAATAATGTAATCGAATGAGTGTCTCTTTTATTCCGATGAATGAATGCAAACGCACATTGAACAATCATCCAAGCAGCCACGTTTACCATACGGCGGGCAATGATATCATTATGGCAGGATCGACCATCCCTTCATCTTCATTCAATCGGACTATTGGGGGTCTCGGTCAACAGCAATATGTCCTGGCATTACCACGTTGCTAACGTCGCAAAATCAGCCTCCCAGAAGCTTGGTACGCTATTTCGCAACAAAAAATATATACACCGCAGCAGTTGCGCTTGCTTTACAAAGCGCAAATAAGACCGTGCTTAGCATATTGCTCACACATCTGGGGTGCCACGCCACTAAAGCTACTGGATTCCGTTCGGAAGAGAGATGTGCGTCTCGTCGGTGACCCGAAGTTGACCCGGAATGTGGATAGTCTGAAACACCGCAAATATGTGACCGAGAAATCCCTGTTTTACAGATACTTTTAGGGCAGATGTTCCCAGGATTTGGTCCGCCTTATCCCGCCCCTGACAACGCCTGTCAAACTGTCACGATAGACGGCAAGAGCGCACCGGTTCGTCGTACAACTGGAAACACCTAGAACATCGCTTTACAAGAACTTCTTTGTCTGGCGCACTGCATCACTGTGGAACTCACTCCCAGGACGCATATTCGGATGTCACAAGCAAGATGTTCATTCGACTATGACTAAATAGCATTTAGTCAGATGTCGTGACTGTTACATAGAATCAACAAATAAGTCTTCAATTATTTAAACACTTCATGCATGGCCCTCCGCTCGCTTCGCTCTCTATACGGGGGCTCAATAAATAGACACTAACCAAGTGCTAACCAAAACTAACCCAAAATTTTTATTTAATTTTTTTATTTTGGGTAAGTTTTGGTTAGCACTTGGTTAGTTTCTGTTTGTTGAGCCCCCGTAGCGAGCGAAGCGAGCGGAGGGCCATGTATGAAGTGTTAAAATAATTGAAGACTTATTTGTTGATTCTATGTAATAGTCACGACATCTGACTAAATGCTATCGTGCACGTCACATATCAAGAAACGATCGGCATTGCCGAATGGACATCTTGCCTGTTACATGCGAATATGCTCCCAAACTAACTATTCAAGAACCGTGTCAATCAACATCTTCGCACACACACCGCTCGTCGAGCAATATAGGATGTGCTACTGCCATAAAAAAATCATTCACCTAAATAAATTAAAGAGTAGAGACACTTATAGCACAGCTTATTCACTATCAGCTAGTCAACTCTATCGAAATCGGAAAGTTGGAGTGTCGGGCACTGCGCCCTGAGCGGTTCAGTTCCACAGTTGAATTTAAAATGAATTTTCGCTTCAAAATACATGACAAATTCGTCCGAAGCCTCGGCTATCGCCCTGAGAGGTTCGGAAATTTCGGATTTTTATACAATTGTGTGTTTTAAAATCGTTTTTAAACGAATTTTAGACGATAAAATAGTTATTTATGCAACAAGTGTGTAAAGTGAACCTTTTTTTTATGAATGGGAATATTGATAAAAAAATTTAATTGAAATTGAATAAAAAAAGGATACTTCACACATGAGTAGCATACAAAATTTTTTCTACTGCCGAAAAATATATGAAAAAACAAAAATATTATTAAATTACTCTACGCACTAGTGCGTAAAATAACTTATTTTACGCGCTGCACATTAAAAAAGCCTATTTTACGAATCTTAGAGAGTGCGTAAAGTGAGTACTTTATGCACGGTAGTAGAGAAAGCATATTTTAAATTAAACGAACTGTCAAAAGTATTTTCAGATGCCCAGGCGTTTAAAACAATATTAAGTCATGACCCTCTTCTAAAATTTGCAAAACTTGGTTATTGACTTTCCCAAATCAAAGGATGCCACCGCAAGATGATTAGCTGGTAGTGAATAAGCTGCGCTTATAGCGCACCATTTTTCTAGTGGATTTTGCTAACGAAACTACAGTAAACGTCTGGCAACAGTGTGCCTTTTTAAAAATCTTTGTTTTGACTATTGTGACAGTTGACAGTCAAAAGGAGGATGGATATTTACAAGTAAAATTTAATTTTGTTTAATGGGGCTATGGCTATGAGTCGCTTTAAATTAGGACCGGAACAAAACGGAGGTCTCTCGTTCGACGCAAATGTATCCTAGTTAATATTTTCACCCGACAACTGATTTTCAGATACGTTTTGTCTATATTTCTAGTGCTTTTGTGAAGTGGTGCTGAAAATTTGTGTCAAAACTCGAACTTTGAGGGCATTTTTTCGGTTCAAATGTAGCGGATGTTCCGACTTTTTTGGTTTAAACTACTATATAGGACACCCCCTTTCTAGTGAAAAAAGAGAAGTTGCAAAATCGACAAAACCTATATATCACCAGACCCTACAAACCAAATAATATAAATAACCACACAGTTCGGCATCGGCAATTTCCACGCCAATGGCTAAAGCAAGTCGCTGCCGAAATTTTAAAATATGTGAAAAAATTAGGTGTTGGTCTAGGGACAAAGTGTATTTAATATATCCTGCGACCAATCACGAATCTGCCTCCCCGCTAAAAATCAAGTAAACGTCGCACTGTTGCCTATTGTCGCGTATTTTAAATAGCTTGACGGCGAATAAAATATAAACATTATAAATATTATAGTATACTTATTCCGTATTCCGTATTTCCCTGTGTAAATAAAATAGCAAACAATAGAAGACACTAGTATTAAGGAAAATAACAAAATTAAGTATTGAAGTAGGACATATAAATATGTAAATTCACTATAGGAAACTAGACAGAAAATAAATTAGGATTATTGGGAAAAAAATGTGGCAGCATCTAAATATGCGAGGACATTTTTTGCCCGCATTCTTTCCGTCCAGGTTCTTTAATTTGGCAAACTATATGTTGCGAGTTGTATCCCTTCGTACCCATTGCACCCTTCAGTGCTCGTAACATTGTGAGACGCATCGCGAGTTGCATCCCCTTGCGCCTAAGCGTAGTTATTGGGGATGATCACGTCGCGCGTTTTATCCCCTCGTGGTCACAGAGACATCCCTAGTTATTACGCCTTGATGATAATTTAAAGTAAATTGACTATGATACAGAGCGTGTTGTATCGCTTGTTTCATGTATTTCTCATGTATGTGAAGCTAGCTCTTTAGGAGCTGGCTCCTGGATGATCGAAGCCAAATTTTTACACTTCATTCTAGACGATTAATAAGATTTAAATAATGCATTTTAAATTAAGCTAGTCTGAGCCACTGTATATCCATTTGAAAATAATATTGCCAATTGTAAAATTCCTGTTCAATTTTATGATTAAATGTTAATCAAAATGAACGTAAATCACACCAGCAAAAATTGGTAAAAATGATTGGCAGGAGCAAAATTAATCTTCTTTTATATGTTAATTATTCAGTTAGAAAAGTTTGGAAATTGATATTGAAATTAATCGCAACTTAGTTCAAGGTTCTACTCTTTCATTGTATTTTAACAATGTAACTAATTGAGGAATTCCAGGAATCCCTATTTATCGTATAATGAAAGCATACCTACATAATTTTTACGGTCATCATGAATCCACCAATGTATCATGCGGCTAAAAAATAATAACGAATTAATTTTTTTTTATTAATATTTCAATTACATTTTCTGAGTACTTTTGAGTTCGATATGTTTAATTTTAATGTGGACAATAGATTAGAAAAAAGTTGTTAAATAACTAGAAGTGAATAAGTATTTTTCTTTATGACTTTCACTTAACAAGATCCCTTCAATATTACTTTCGCATAATAACATATAAAGGGTTTTTTTCTCCAAATTACATTAAATGTGGCTTTTTAATGACACTTGATAGGCTTAAAATGTGTATTTTTACTGCCTAGTCTTTTGAATATAATCTAAAGGCCTAGTCAGAAAAAGTGGACTTTTTTTGCCCATGCAGAAAAAATTGACATGACATTGGTTAATTAAAAAAAAATACACAAAACTGATTTTATTACATTACAACTACAAACTTAGCGATAACCAATACGGATTCCGCAAACAGAGATCGACAGGAGATATTGTGGCCTATATCAAACATATATGGAGTAGGGCAGTTGAGAACTACGGAGAATCTCGAGCGATTGCGTTAGATATTTCGAAGGCATTCGACAGAGTTTGGCATGACGAATTGCTCAACAAATTGCCGTCCTTCGGCGTGCCACTCTCTGCACGTTGCAAATTGATGGACACATCTCAGACACATTCACCATAAATGCGTGAGTGCCTCAAGGCCCAATACTCTCAACAACTCTGTTTCTCATCTATATCAATTACCTGCTAACCGAAACCAATAATTCTACAGTCTGGAGGCTGCACATTTTCTGTAAACGCTTAAATATTCGGTTACTACAAAATATCTTGATCGTTTGTCTTATGTATTTGGTAGCATAATTAGCAATTTGTCGCCCATATCATTTATATCAGCCGTTTTCATTTGCAAAAACTAATCACATCTACAAGCCCCAGCGACCAAGAATCATAAGGCGGTACACAGAGGATCATCCTTGTTAGCCTGTACCGTTCGCCTATACCCTGTGACATCACCCTGTGCCCTCACAAAGCCAATCATAGTCGCTGAAGGCGTGGCCAAATTTGAAATGCTGGTTTACCGATGTCTTTACGGTGCTTTCAACTGCTCTGGTGATCGAGTGGTCAGATGCGGTGTCTGTGATACTGCGGCCATGAATCGATTTCCGTCGTTTTTTAAAATCTTATGTCCGTAAAAAGTTTTCTTTTCCTTTTGGGCATGCCTTGAGTTAGTTTTGGTTAGTTTTTGTTGGTTGCGCCCCCATAGCGAGCGAAGCGAGCGCAGTGCCATGCGTAATCTGTGTCATACAGGATGTCGGTAGAGGCTAACGCTACAGGCTAACAGGATGGTCAGTAGTGTGTTAACGAGAGTGAGTCCTCACGGAGGAGGGTAATTACCTCATCCTCCGTGAGGGCTCTCTCTCGTTGAATTACTGAGGAGTCTGTCATCATAACATTAATTCAAATTCAAATTCCTTTATTCACAAAAAGATCACAAAAGGTGACATGTGTTTCGTCAATAATTTCAAAAATCATAATTAGTCTAAAAACATATTCAAATGCAGATACAATAGTAAATTAAGAAAGTACTGATCTATAGGCTAATATTAAAATAGGATCACAACAGTAGGCACTTGGAGTGTTGTATACTCATGAAAACGGAAAACTCCTACTGCAAATAGGCATTAGAAAAAAAATCATTTAATGAATAAATTGGGCCTTCATGGAGCATATCCAACAGTTTTCTCTTAAAAGCTCTAAGGTTCGGCGCTCTTCTTATTTCCAAAGATAAATGATTAAATATTTTTATGGGAGTAACATAGCAACTTTTAGCAGTGGCAGTCAATCGAAAATTCGGAAGCCGCAAATAATGGCCATTTCTAAGTGGATAGTTGTGGGGCATATCATCCACCAACTGATATGAGTGTATGCGCTTTCTGACATACAATTCACATTGTAGAATAAAAATTGAGATGACTGTCAACAACTGAAGACTACAAAAAGTGGTCGACAGGACTCTCTTGAACTTTTAAACAAGATAGTACGAATTATTTTCTTTTGTGCAACAAGCACCTCATCTACTCTCGTGCAGTTTCCCCAAACCACAACAGCGCAATTCAGCAGTGAATAGACATGGGCATAATAGTAAGATAATACAATTTTTTTATCAACTATGGTTCTCAATTTCCAAATAATAAAATTGTGAGTAGCAAGCTTGTTTAAAATGTAATCAATATGACATGACCAGCTCAGGCCACTGTCAATTATAACACCAAGGAATTTAGTGATACTTGTTTGATGTATCTCATTGTTTGCAACACTCGAATCTATATCAACTTCACAATTACTACGGGTACTAAACTGCATTACGTTCGTTTTATTAAGATTTAAAACAAGGTCATTATTCTGACAGTAATCAAGCACCTGTTCAATGCACAACCCTGCCATCCTTTTAGCTTCCTCCAGAGAAACACTTGCAACCACAGAATTCATATCATCAGCATAGATTGTCTTTTTACCCATTGTGACTGACTGACCAACATTAGCAATATATGCAGCAAATAATAAAGACCCCAACACACTGCCCTGAGGAACACCCTCAGTAACACATTCTAAGTCCGACTGGTACTCCACTCCATCTACTGGCAGAACAACTTTCTGGTGCCTATCAGACATATAGGATACAAGCCATTTGTGTGGGATACCTCTTACACCAAACTCATGTAACTTTATTGCAAGAAGAGAACGATTAACTAGATCAAAAGCGCGGGAATAGTCGAAGAAAACACCCATTGTAACGTTTTTGGCATCTAAATTCTCAACAACTGTAGTAGTAAATGAAATAATAGCATCCGCAGTTGACCGGCTTTTTTGGAAACCATACTGGTGATCGGGAATAACATTAACTCTGTTCAGAAAATTACAGAGTCTCTCCATATAATGCCTTCTCATACACCTTAGAAAATCCTGTCAACAGTGAAATTGACCTATAATTATCGATTATGTGGACATTACCATTTTTATGAATTGGTCGGACAATGCCCACCTTTAATTTACTGGGGAAAATTCCTCGTTTATTAAGTATGTCAGGATTGGTGTTAAATATTCAGACACTTGGACCAACAGAGAACATGGAATTTCATCAACGCCACTAGAGTGCTTGCTTGAGATATCTCTTAGATACTGCTGCACCTCAGATCCTGACACCGGTAAAAGAAACATTGACAAAGAGCTCGCCGCGTCTTCACCTAGATTCACAACTTTCGAATGACTACTCGGTAACTGCCTTGATGTACCTTCAATGAAGTAATGATTAAATTGCTCAGCTGCAAGATTGTAATCATTGGTAATACTGTCATCAGTCTTTTTAAAGAAAGTAGGATATGCTTTCTTTTTCGATGATTTGGACTCACTATTTATGATTGCCCAAGAAGCTTTCATTTTATTACCAGAATCATTAAAAGAACATTTATAAGCATTTCTCCTACTATCAGTAATATGTTCCCTATGTTCCCGAAGTTTCAACTTATAATTTGCCCACATGAGTTCACTATTTGCTTTCTTGCAGCATGTAAATAAATATCGCAAAGGACCTCGCAGGGAGCTTATGGAAAAGTGGTTCCGGTCAAATTGGCTGAAATTTTGATATGATGTTGTTTTCGAGGTCCCGATCAAAAGTTATCATTGCACCAACGAAATTGTTCGAGCGGGTTTCGAGATATCGTCTGCCAAATCTCATTTTGGGGTATGAGGTAAAATAATAGGGCTTGGTATTGAGAGGATACCACAAATTTCAAATGCAGTTTTGTTGTCACTTATATGTTTCGAAATGACCATAATTATGCTTAAAATATTGAACACATATACTACGGACATCAAAAAAGCCATTCACATTGTACAGGGTGTGACAAAAATGAAGCAAAATACTAATAGCTACCTTTTCCGTCAAATAATAATTGTTAATAGTACCGGTACAAATGATATTAACTAGAATATATCTAAAAATGTATATATACCAGGTAAGTCAAAAAAGTAATTTTTAACGTACAGGGTGCGTCAAAAAAGTTGCAACAACCGTCAACAACGCTACCAATAGAAAATATACCTATTTCCTCTCAACGAATTTTTTAATAATACTATACTTCACGAAAATAAATAAACAATAAAGAATAAAATGTCAAATACGTACCAGGGAAGTCAAAAAAATGATTGTTAATATACAAGATGAAAGGGTAAGTAGGTAGCACTTTTCTGTTAGACTGACTTCTTGCCTTTAGCGCGCTATCGCAGTATATCGATCTATTCTTCTTAACTTATTAAGCAAATATTTCTTGGAAACATTTACGGCATTCTGTAAAAATATATATTTGATTATAAAAACGGCTATACGGTAAATAGAAAAAGAATAACCAGAGTAGTTTTATTTTAAAACAATTCTTACCGCTATAGAATAATTTGAATATTGGCATTATGTCTTCTGTTACCAGCATCCAAAACTGTTTCTAATAAGGTTGTAGCTGGATATTTTACAGTGGCTTCGTATCGCGAGTAACCCAGATACCACAAAACTGACGCAACATGGGCACAAGTTCCTAGTGTTCTTGCACCAGATTTACAAGTACAGTAGTATCCTCGAATTGCATCTTCTTGGTATTCAATGAACAATTGATGTTTAATCGCATTGCGGTGGCGCGAGTAAATGCGCAACCTAATTATGTTTTGATTATCCATTAGTGTATCTATTTGAAGTTCGTTATCCGGTATCCTCTGAGTTGTATCTTGAATGTAGGAAGGAGCAAGATTAAGCTGATATATGCCTATAGTAATGCCCCTAAGATAATCCATATGAAGACGGGGAAACGCAGGGACGTGATTTTGATCTAAACGTCTCCATCTGGCATTTCTATGTCGAAGATTTTCTTGTTCCACTCTTATTTGGAGGTTGTTTATTTCTCTTGACCTTGCCAATATCTCACGAGCTAATTGTACTGTGGCTCCTTGCATAGCTATAGGTTCCCGATATTTGTTGATAATAGCACCACAGATTCTGTAGAAGTCCCCTAAGTTTGTAATATGGGAGATTGGTATCGTTTCTGAGAAAAACTTAAAAATTGTTTGAATATGTCCATTCCTAGCTTCCACAATCCATCGAGTTTTAGTTACTAAACGAGAAGCATTCGCTTCCTCTGTAGTCAGTTGTTGCTGTCCGGGTCTTAGTTGGCGAGGCATTCTACACTCAATACCCAATTCTTGTAAAAATGGTATGGCATCGCGGTAACCTCGATCGACAACAAAAATGTCATTTTGTTGAAACCAGTTCCGAATTCCTTGAATATCCATCTGATATTGATTCCTGAGCATTGAAGCATCATTGTTGCGGGAATCTGAAAAGTATGGCCCTTGGATAGTTAAAATATAGCCATTTGGGGCAACAATTAAGGCCGGTTTTAACAAGTGGTACCCTTTGTGGGTACAGAATGACTGCCGTAGTACTTGAAAGTTGCTACTTTTTGGAATAGCACAATAAGTGCCATCTATATAAGCGATAGCTTTTCTTTCGATTGGGACT
>JAEQML010069676.1:0-17309 GCA_016904865.1 Pissodes strobi | reverse complement strand
TTGAAATCTAAGATGGCGGAGTTAATTAAAATACAAAATTTATAATAATTTCTTTTTTTCCTCAATAGATAAGTTACAAAGTTTTCTGGTTTTGCTTGGGTTTATTTTTTTCCAACTTTAAACTTTTTATTTGGTTCTTTTAGTCTCCAATATGGAAATCAGCCGTAGGGATTTATGGCAAAAACTCAAAGAATGTCCATCTATAAAATCAAATCGGCAATGTCAGTTTGTAAAAGATTATGTGAAACAAATAACAAATTGCCCAGTCGAAAAATTCCATAAAATTGCACAACCAATTTCAAAATTTTTGTTTGATTTTAAACAGAAATGGAAGAAATCCGGTAGAAATGAGTCAACTTTTATAAAGGCAAACAGGATTTGGTTAGAAAGTAAACTAGTATTTTCAAAACACGTCATTCAGAAAACGGGGCGTCCAGAGACAAATTTTATAGAATGCAGTGAAAATAGCAAGCGCCAAAAAACTGCCAGTTTGCGTAAACAAAACACAGTTGAGGAAATATGCTATGCTGCTCAAATGGAGCTAAGAAAATCTGGGCATGTTGAAGCCTCTAAGATCCTAAAGGAAATTTCTTTAAACCCTGAGATGGCTTCTGAATACATAAGAGCCTTAAAAAAGTCAAAGGAGTCGCAGATCACTCAATTAAAGCCAAACGAGGCGCTTTCGGTTGTCGTAGAAGCAGGTCTGTCACGGGCCCAATATAATCTCATTAGAGAAAAGGACAAAAACAAATTTCCTTCTTATAAAGTTGTACAAAAAGCAAAACTTGAATGCTATCCAAAAAACCTGAATGTTACATCCACCAGCGCGGAGGTCCCCCTTGAATCATTACTGAGACACACAACAGATAGAATTCTAATTCTACAAGAAAACATCCTTCATAGATTTAGCTCGGATGAGCTCAAAAATGCGTTTCTTGTGTGCAAGTGGGGATTCGATGGTTCCTCTGGCCAACAAAATTACAAGCTTAGATTTGAAAACCCCGATGACTCAGATTCGAGTGTTTTTGTTACTTGGATGGTTCCATTAAAACTAGTGGTTAGAAATCCAGATTCGGAAGACCCTCAGAACATAATTTGGCAAAATCCATGTCCATCATCCCCTCGATACTGCCGTCCAATCAGGATTCAATTTCTGCGTGAATCAACAGAAGTTTCTATAAAAAAGAACAGATTCGTGTAGAAGCAGAGTTAAAAAATATTGAAGGGTTGTCTTTCCAAATCCAAGAAGTAACTTTATATGTCCGATTCATTTTGTTATTGTCAATGATTGATGGTAAGGTAAGAAATGCCTTAACCGGTAATAAAAGTACACAACGATGCTACGTGTCTCTCTATACTCAAAAAGACTTCAACAACATAAACTTAATGGTTTCAAAGATATGTGATCCGGCATTGTTTAATTTTTCACTCCCAGTATTACATGCTCGAATCCGTTGTTTTGAGCTTTTGTTGAGCCTCGCATATAAATTGCCAGTAAAGGTTTGGATGTGCAAGAATGCAGATGATAAGACCATAGTTGCCGAACACAAAAAAGTAATTCAACAAGAATTCAAGATAAAACTTGGATTGATTATTGATCAACCAAAGCAAGGCTATGGCAGCAGTAACGATGGCAATACAGCCAGACGTTTTCTTGAAAACTCAGAAATTACTTCTACTATAACAAAAATTGATATAGATATTATAAAAAGTTTGGTGTTATTCTGGAAGTAATTTCCAGTTACCACAATATTAATGTTGAAATGTTTAAGAACTATTGCCTGGAAACCGCTAAGCTATTAGTGGATAAATATCCTTGGTTCTACATGACGCCTACAGTGCACTTAATATTAATTCATGGAGCGGACATCATTCGCAGTGGTCTTGTTCCAGTAGGTCAACTCTCCGAAGAAGCGGCCGAGAGTCGGAATAAAGACTTGAAACTGTATCGATCAAGGTTTGCTAGAAAAATGTCAAGATCAACAAACAATGAGGATGTATTCAAGAGATTATTATTGTCATCGGATCCCATGATCACTGGCATTAGAAAAATGCCAAAATTAAAGAAGAAAAATTTTTCTTGCGAAGCATTATCGATTATGTTGCCTCCAAATGTCAGTTATAGTTTAAACACAAATGGAGACACTGATTCAGATTCTGATAATTAATAATCGTAGTAGACATAAAGTTAAATAAGGCGAGCCAAAAAAACGGACTTTTTTTTCTTGATTACCTGATAATTTTTTGTCCGATTTTAAAAATATTGACGACTTTCAAGAGCCAAGACTTCATATTTTTGTGTGCGCCACTGACACCCAAATGGAATTTTGCGTAGAAGACACTATTTTCCCCAAGTGTACTAATGTATCACTTGATGAAATCGAAGAAGAAGATGATACACAATCTGTATACCTACTTGGAAAAGATAGTACTATCCACGAAAAAAAAATAAATTTTATCCCAGTGACACACATCAAAAATTTGCAAAGGGATCAAATATACTCATTTCTTAAATTCGTCCGCTATCTTGAATTTTCAAGAAATGTCAGTTTTGATATTAAATTCTTAAAGTCTAGAGTTTTATTGGCACTTGAATGAGGTTAAAATTGTTGAAATCAGACAAAAACTTTAGGAGTAGTGCACAACTAAAAAAGTCTCGTTTTTTTGACCCACCCTATATTTTTTTACGTAGTTAAAATTTTTTAAACTATGTCAGATTTTAATTTTTGTTCATTTTCACTCGTCTATGATAAGCTTTCCACCAATTAATAATTTTAAGAGTTATAATAAATTTATTTTAAATACTGAATCTCTTCGGTATTATTATTAATTCAATTAATACATTTTAGTATATGTCACATCTCGGCTATCGCCTCGTATCAAACTAATTTTTCGTAAAATAATCATTTTAGGAACTAAAAAGCATTTTGGGATACTTACAAGGCAGATGCAATACAAATTCCAGGCATCTAGAGTTTTTGGTAACTTTCTGTGTCCGCGGCCCCACTGTGCGACGCCGCCGGCGCCGATGTGACGAGTTACCAGAATTTTTAAATTCTGCGCGCTATAAAATATCATAGCGCCTAAGCTATAAAAGTGACAATAACGATTTTAGTACCAGAAATTTTTTTGGTCTTTTATCTACAGTTTCTTCGCTGCATGTTATAAAAAATTCCTAAAAACAAAAAAGTTTTTCGATTGCTGAATATTTGCCTGCATAATTTCTGAACTGCAAAAGTTAGCGATGTTTTAAACATATTTAGAATAAAAAATATCAACCATCTTATACTTCGACAGAAGCGCCAAACTGTGCTCTGTCGAATGGTAAAAAAATAATTTTGATAGCTCAATTAGGTTCGGAGATATTGGAGTGAATAAGTAAAAGAACGCAACTCGATTTTATCCATTATTTGCTCAATTATACCTACAGTTGTGACGTCACTGGCGTAGCGGTGATGAGTGTCACGGCTAGATCTATCGGTAGGCTACGCTCGAGGCCGCTGTTGTTAACGGCTTTTGCTCGCAAAAATTAGTCGTTTTTTTGCATTATCGGTTTGTCACCTTGAATAACCTTCGCCTTTTTTGCTGCTTCAGCACCGACTAGATTTGTAGGGCTAGCCTTTTTCTTGCCCGTATCTATTTTAGCGGATACTCTATGTTTGATACCCAGGGGGTGGGTATCCGGCATATGTTGTCTAATTTTAGTTATCAACTTATAAAGGTCAGTTTGAGAAAGTTCGCATACTTTTTTAAGTTTCTCGTAATCCATCCTGCATTGGACACACATTTCAGCATAACTTTTGCATTTTTTTGCAATTTTCCTGATGGATGGGTCTGAGTACAGGGTGTCCGGTTATAAATGTAACCCCCCTTTAACTTTTGTATTTACCCTCGTATAAAAAATGTTAAATACAAAAGTTGTAAGGATCTTCATATAGTTTTCTGCGGTGTTACTAGAAAAATAATTGAACATCGAAATTCTACTGTGCAAATTAAATTAATGTTTTTTTAAATGGGACACCCTGTATATTCTTCCGGATATCGGTAGAGCTCTTTAAGACGAGTTCAGTAATATAAGGTTTGTTGGGTCTAGCTATAATAGTTACCACGTAAATTGCAAGAATGTCACGTATTTGATACAAGCGTCTGTAGACCCGATATAATTTTCGATACCGACTCTAGCGCCATCTAGTGCAGATGGCGTTGACTCAAGCGATTGCATTCGCGCTATGTCATCGTGATGCAATCGATTTGGATATAAGGCGTGGTGGTCCAGAGGACTAGACGGTTAGGTCTGAGCTCGGCAGCGGCATTTATCGGCGTCGGCGGCTCGGGTTCAAACCCCGTTGTTTTCTTTTTATTTTTTTTTAAGGTTAAGTTGCTAAACAGTTTTTTTCTTGATTTTGGGTATGTCTTGGGTTAGTTTGGGTTAGCACCTGGTTAGTTTCCTTTTTTTGAGCCCCCGTAGCGAGCGCAGCGCCATGCGAAAAGTGATATTACTTATTGTAATACGTGCCCGTACTTTGGATGCACTTTTTCCAAAATATGTTGCTTTATTTAACTAAAAACCAGGATATATTTAATAAAAGCCGTATTATAGTCGATATACAGTAGCTTGCATGTGTTTCCGCGAATACATTCACAAAGAATCCCCCTTCTTTGTGAATATATTCCACGCAAGGCCAGCCTATGTAGTATAGGTGGCCTTTGGTACCGAAAATTTGGTCGGGTCGCTAGACTCTTGTGTATTTGATTATTACTGAACCCCTCTCCTAAATTATTTATTTGGTGAGGTAGAAAAAAATGTTGTATACAAAAGTTGTAGGTTCCTTCAGAAACTTTTCTGCGGTGTTACTAGAAAAACAATGGAACATCAGAAAAGCTTCTGAAGGAAGAATTTTTTTCTAGCTCACCAAATAAATAATTTAGGAGAGGGGTTCAGTAATACCCGACATTCTTGCAATTTACGTGGTAACTATTAGAGCTAGACCCAAGAAACCTTATATTACTGAACTAGCCTTAAAGAGCTCTATCGATATACAGAAGAATATACAGGGTGTCCCATTAAAAAAAACGTTAATTTAATCTGTACAGTAGAATTTCGATGTTCAATTATTTTTTTTAGTAACACCGCAGAAAACTGTATGAAAATCCTTACAACTTTTGTATTTAACATTTTTTTATACGAGGGCAAATAAGAAAGTTAAAGAGGGTTACATTTATAACCGGACACCCTGTACGTGTAGTCGGTGTTCGGCTCCATTGAGACGTTGGACATTGTGTCCTCGTCCTCCATGAGGTCCATAACTCTGACAAGAGCCGGGGTTCCGTCCCTGGAGACTGAAAAATTACAGGAATTAAACCTTATGCGGCCTTTACTAGTTACACTATGTACAAAAAGCAGGCCAAGAACGATGAAAAGTGATCGATCGATCGTAGCGAGAAGAAAACCGCAGTACCAAGTGCTAGTGATACCAGCTAGTTCTTGTATGTTACACGAACAAAACAACAAGAGTATCCTTACTCTAACCTAATCTAAGATTTTCTTTCTATACTTCGAATCTAAGACTACTTACTTAAAAAGACAAAGTCTGTCATTCATAATTTTCTAGAAATCTGCATCGTAAACCACAGACTGTGACGTGCGTATTTATCAATGAAACTGTGGTACAGAAAGTGGCTAGTGGGTAAACAAACATAGGCGCAGCATTTTTATTTTTCCTAATATTTTTTCTTTCACCAAAATTCAATCGATTACGTAAAAACTAAATACGGGAATTTGTGGGTAGTTTATAGAGTTCGATTCTTAAATTAAATCTTGATATTGAAATATCGGGAATTGAAAACGACAATTTTCAAATTTGGAAACGAATTTTTTTAGCACATAATATAAATTTGATTGTCTTGACTAGGAATGCTATTTAAATGTATTGAAAAGTATTTATTAATATTTTAGAGGGATATTTAATTATAAAAGATTAAAAGTCAATAAAGTTCCATCAACATACCTCCAATTTTTTTGTTCAGACTGATTGGGTATCAAAACTGGTAGGTATGAAAAAAAGGTAGCGACAATTTCGAACACCAAAACTCTGGCACGCGCAGCCACAGAATTGACGTATGGAACGTATGGAAACCGGTTTAAATGACTAAAATAAATTGGAACTAACTGAACGTAACCACAAGTTTTTTGAATGGCTAACCAAAAGTAACAAAAAACACCAAAACGGGCTAAAACGTATAGGAACAGATTAAAAATATGGAAGTAAGTTAAAACTAACCTAAATAAACTGAATTTTGGCGACTAACCAACACTAACCATAAACATTAAAATTGGTCATAATTAAGGTATCGGAACCGGTTCAAATGATTAAAATAAGTTGGAACTAACTCAAAGTAACCGAAAGTTGATTGAATGACTATAACCAAAACTAACTAAAAGAAGCCAAACGGGCTAAAACCTATCAGAACACATTAAAAATGTTAAAGTAAATTAAAACTAACCCAAATTAACCGAATTTGCCTATTAACCAGAAGTAACCAAAAACGTTAAAATTGCTTATAGCGTACCGGCACAGGATCAAATGGCTGAAATACATTAAAACCAACTGATATTTCTCGAATGTTGATTGAACGACTAACCCAAAGCTAACCAAAAGCACCAAAAAGAGCTAAAACGTATCGAAACATTAAAAATATTAAATTAAGTTGAAACTAACCCAAAATAACCGAATATTGGCGACTAGCTAAAATGAAACAAATACATTTAAATTGGTTATAATAACGTACCGGAATCGGTTCTTAAATAAATTGGAATGACTAACTAAAAGTAACTAAAACACCAAAAAAGGGCTAAATCGTATTTTGGCGACTAACTAAAGTTAACCAAAAACCTTTAAACTCGCATTTAAATTGGTTATAATAACGTGTCGGTACTAGTTCAAATTACTAAAAAAATTGGAACTAACTGAAAGTAATCGAAATTTGATTAAATGACTAACCAAAACTAACCAAAAGTGAATAAATGCACCAAACGGGCTAAAAGATATCAGAACAGATTAAAAATGTTAAAGTAAGTTAAAACTAACCCAAATTAACCAAATTTTGGTGACTAACCAAAACTAACCAAAAACATTAAAATTGCATATAACCGGAACGAACCGGTTTAAATGACTAATATATAGTAAAACTAACTGAACTCCACCGGTGGTTGATTGAACGACCAACCAAAACTAATTAAAAGTAACCAACAGCACCAAGAAGGGCCAAAACGTATCGGAACATTAAAAATATTAAAGTAGGCTCGAAACTAACCAAAATTAATCGAATTTTGGCGACTAACTAAAATTAGTCAAAAACATTTAAATTGGTGATAACGTACCGGAACCAGTTCAAATGACTAAAATAAATTGGAACTAACTGAAAGTAACCGAAAGGTGACTAACCAAAAATCTTAAATTTGATTATAACGTATTGGAGTCGGTTCAAATGGCTAAAATAAATTTGAACTAACTGAAACTAACCGAAAGTTGCTTGAACAACTAACCGAAAATGACTAAAAACAACCAAATGCACCAAAACGGGCTAAAACGAATCGGAACAGGTTAAAAATATTAAGTACAGTAATGTTATAGCTAATTATATATTATAGTTATTTTCCTAACAAGTGCGCAAAGTGATACTTTCCCGCACGCTAAAGCAGTTAGACGAACGACGCGAAGCGGAGTTCGGATATGCTTTAAGTGCGGGAAAGACACTTTGCGCAAGTGTTAGGAACAATGCTTTTTCTACGAGTACCCTAGAAAAGTAGAAATCTTATTATTGTATGCAGAAACCCAGCAAGCACGCAACATAACGGGATGTTTCGCGATGTTCTTTCTTTGTCATAAAAGTTATGTTGTTGTATAATATTTCTCAAATGTTACATATATGTATCAATAAAATAATAAATGTACCATAACGATCGCAGTATAACATTTGTTTGCAACATGCAGCCAATGTATATGATACATTTTTACCATACATTTCACAGAAATTGTATCTTAATGTACTTATAATGTATCATAATAATATCACCGTGACATAACAAACGTTCTTAACGTGTACATACTTTCATTGTATTTATGCTACTTTAACAAATCTATATCAGAAAATGACCTAATATGCATGTATATATAATGTTAACTTGCTATATAGCAAACATACATTGTCGAACGTGGCTGTGACGTTTTCCCATGTCATTAAAAAGAAGACGCCGAATTGACAATTTTGACATTTGAAAAGTCAAACCTCAAATCTCCCTTTCCCGCGACCGGCGTGGCTTCCCAAATTATTTTCTTTTCTGGCTTCGGTTTTTGCGTTTTGTTGTTGCACAAAATATCCCTATTTTGTGTTGTTGTTGTCCCTCGTCTCGTGGCAATCGTGGCCGTGGCTTTTCAAATTGAAATTTTCTTTTCTGGCTTCGGTTTTTGCGTTTTGTTGTCCCTCGTCTCCTGGCAATCGTGGCCTTTGGCCTGGGCTTTTCATTTAATTCTGAATAATTTACGGTAAGTATGTATAAACCATTGATTTGTATAGGAGTGGATAAGCAATAGCCGCCTGTCGCACTACTCAAAAGTGGCAAGCTATGGGCGAAAAAACAGGTTTCTGCGCATGACAAAATCGACGCAAAATGGAAAAACGTAAACAAAGAAGATACCGTTTCCTCATGCGCACTAAAACACTTGCCGTCGCAGCAGGCGTCGGTCAGGACCGAACTTGGCTTTTGTCTTTGACGTGTTTCGTTTTAACGGCGCGGCGTTTTGAGTTAATAATTCGAATTTTTACTTTTTTTTTTACTTTCTTTGGACCTAGTGTCTGTAGTTGCATAATTAGCTTTAGTTTAGTGGTTCACGTTTGTGGTTTGTGCGTACCCTATTTTGATTTTAGTTTAAATTGAACAATACACACATAAAGAATGGGCGATGCTACCAAAATAGAATCCTGAAAGTGTATGGTTGTGTTTTGTAGTAGTAGAGGCAAAATACCCGGGATTTCCTATTCCAAGTAAGTCTAATGATTATAAGTATTACTTATTTATGCCTTATTGTTTGTTTCACTATGCTAACTGGGGCCCATTTCACAATCGGCAAGACTTCTCTACCGAATATTTGGTGAAATCATCACTTTCGGAGTCCGGGTCTGCCTATTTACCTTCACGGTGCAACAGCTAGCGCCTATTAATTTTCTAACGCGCAAGTCCAAATTGAAATCTCTTTGTTTACATTTCGTGGTCGTAAATTTGCCATGTTTGGTCTATTTATTGCTTATCCACTCCTATACAAATCAATGGTATAAACCTATTAAAAATCTGTCTAAAAGGCATAAAAGGAACCTGAAAGAAAAAATAGTAAAGGGTATTAATAATCAACTTCATCCCTTGAATGTTACCTCAGACCCAGGCTCTAGCAGTTCAAACGTTGAGGCAAATCGTATGACTCTTTTCGATTCTCAATCTCAAATTATTTCTGATTCTTTGCCTTTAAGTACACTACAAACACAAAATACCTTACATTTGTTTGAACCTACTCAAAATACAGATTTTTCAACAAGTCCATCTTTGCTGTGCAATACACCTAGCTTTAATATACCAAAAGTTAAAACTGATGATTCAGGCCCTGATGCACTTTCAGAGTGTTCTTGTGTAGATTGCTCGGTAAAATATTCACCTGAGAGTAGTACATCTGATTTAAATAATGCTGCATTACTTGAAGATTTAAAAAATTGGGCCATAGAGTGTAATATACCTCTTAGACACACATCTAAATTATTGCAAATATTAAAAACACACAATTTGAATGTACCATGTGATGCAAGAACTTTACTGAATACTCCGAGAAGTGTGGAAATACAAAAAATTGAGCCAGGTGAATACTGCCATATAGGAATAGAAAATTCAATTCTAAAAGATTTAGAAACTCTTGCAGACAATATTAAAATTCCTTCTACTATAAAATTAAATATAAACATAGATGGCTTACCACTAAGTAAAAGTTCAGGGAGTCAATTTTGGCCAATATTAGGATGGGTGGTGCCAAATTCTTTTCCGGGCATTTGTTTTAGACCTTTTGTTATAGGTATATACCATGGTAACCAAAAACCTCACTCGGCTAATAGTCTTTTAAAATGTTTTATTGATGAATTCACAAATCTTAAGGTTAACGGTATCATTTGGAAGGGCTTGAAGTTAGATATAGATTTTAATGCATTAATTTGTGATGCACCTGCAAGGGCATTTGTAACTTACACAAAAGGGCATACAGGTTATCACAGTTGTGGTAAATGTATTCAAGAAGGTGACTTTATTAACAATCGTATGTCCTTTTATCAGTTAGGAAGTGCCCTTAGAACTGACGAATCTTTTAAAAGTAAATTAGATGAAGACCATCATATAGGTACAACAAATTTGATAAATTTAAATATTGGAATGGTGTCTCAGGTTCCTATATGCATCTTGTTTGCCTAGGCGTTATGAAAAGACTTCTTCAGTTTTGGCACAGAGGGAGGCAAGATGTAAGAATCCGACCCAATGATTTTAAAGAGTTAAATGATCTCATGTTATCATATAAACCATTCTTACCAAATAATTTTTCTAGAAAGCCAAGAAATCTTCAAGATATTGATAGATTCAAAGCTACTGAATTTAGACAAATTTTGTTATATACTGGAATTGTAGCTTTTAAAGATTTCTTAAGTGATAATATGTATAATCATTTTTTACATTTAAGTTGTGCTATTCGAATTTTAGTAACTTCTAATATATGTTTTAAACTAAATGACTTAGCACAAACATTATTAAATGAGTTTATTTTACAATATAGTCAAATTTATGGGCGGGAATATGTAACATATAATGTTCATAATTTATCACATTTATGTAATGATGTTTTACATTTTGGTTGCCTCGATAATTTCAGTGCTTTTGCTCCAGAATCTTATATGTACTATTTAAAAAAGAAAATTTGCCTAAGGTCATCTAAGCCCTTACAACAAATTATTAAAAGGCTAACCGAAGAAACTAGGAAAAACAAATCTTTTAAAACTACATTAAATTTTAAACATGATCATATTGAATTACAAGTAAATGGGAATATTTTAACAACCAAGAAACCTGACAACTATTGTTTATTGAAAAACGGAAATTTTATGTTAATAAATAACATTTGGGAGGAAACCAATGAAATATTTATATCCGGACATATTATCACATCTCAAGGAAATTTTTTTGACGAACCTATTGATTCCAGAACATTGGGGATCCATTTATGCAGTATCACTGATAATGTAATTTCACATAATATTAAAGACATTGTTAGTAAAACATTTCTTATTGCTTATAAAGAACATTGGGTCGTATTACCCTTGGTACACAAATGGGAAAATACTTATTAATTATTTATATAATTAAAAATGCATTTTTTTTTCTTTAAAACTCTGTTATTTACCTCAAAGTTGTCAAAAAAGTAGCAAAAGTTATTCCACAAATAACTAGCAGTTGGCTATGAAATTATTACCTATATCAAAGATCTACATAACTAAATTAATTTATTTATTCATTGTTAAGAAGCCTTACAAAAGTATTAACAATATAAATATAACTTAAAAGCTTATAAAAATATAATCAGTTTGCAATAAAGTGGTCTCAACTACAAACCAACAATAAAATGGATATAAAATACAATTTGGAAAGATCATCCTCTGTCATCTAGTTAAGTAATTATTCACAGTATAAAAAGCTAGGACCGCAATGATTTTTTAAAATGTTCAATGGAATATGGTTCGGTAAATTATTGTTATACATGTAGCTACTAAAGAAATGTGGATTTTTTCTATATGTTGATCATCTAAAATTTGAAATACAAATATCATTATGCCTCGCTTCATAGTTATGAATATTTGAAATGAAATTGAAATCCGGGAGAATGGATCTTAAAATAAAGAGAAGCATCCATTATTAAAAAACGAGGTAATGTTAAGATTTTATTGTCTTTAAATACGGGCCTGCAACTCTCAGGAGGATTTAGAGACAATTTCTCTAATTATTTTCTTTTGTAAAATAAATATTCTATGTGACAATAAACTTATGCATATACATTAAAGAGTTGTTTTGCTGACAAAATATTTCTTAAATTTAGTATTGCAAAATTTGCAGATTTTAATGTACTGGCTGCATATTCAATGTGTATGGATCTTTTTGCAAATTACAATATCTCCATGCAGTGGATTTTTATTCTGGACACTGTATATTGTACATAAAATGTAGCCATATTATACAGGGTGATCAAGAAAAGTCCAAACTAATCGGAAACATTTTTATTTTTGATTAGAAAATTTTATTCAAATACAGTTAATTTTCAAAAAAATTCTTGATAAAACTGCATAATTTTTTTTTTACAACTTTAAAATGTGAAAGTTTTAAATGTGTATAATAACTATTATTTATTGATATCATGTCTATGCTCGTTATGTTATTTTAAATTTCCAGATGAGTTTTGCAGTAGTTAAATTTATAAATGAAAATGAAGAAACGGATGAGGAGGTAGTCTCCGAGGTTCCTACTTCATGGTTGATTAAAAATAATACTTTTTGTAAGTGGCCCCCTGAAAAATATTCTTCCATATATATATCAAAATGCATTGCCCCTCAGGACCAATGGGAGGAATATCCTGTAGAAGTAGAAATATTTTGTGGTATGTAGTTTTTGAAAATGTTTTTTTTTTTAAGAATTATTTGCCTCTGAAATTTTTCAACTTTTTCCAAATACATACTTAGAAAATTTTGGCACAACTTGATATTTAAATTGTAGGATACCATTGACTTTCCCCCAGTATTGTTAAATAAACTTATTTTACTAGCGATATTTTCATAATTAGATACACTAGCTGAGGCAAAAAAAATTGCCAAAGGAAGCGAAAAATCCGAAAATGTTGGCCGAGGCCTTAGAGTTATGAAGCCACGAGACTACTTTAGCCCTGCTGAAGAGGAGGAAAAGGCAAGAGAATACAGAACAAAGGACAAAAAGAAACAAGGTTATTAGTTATTATATAAGAATATTAGTTATACAAAAATATCCTAATATGGTACTAACAAAAATGTTTCAGATTGTCGGGCGTCAGTTGACCACCATGAGAACTTCATAACAATGTTGACGACAGATACACCCGTTGAAAGTAAGTCAATTTATACACTTCGGAGTCGATGACAGTTGAAATGAAAATAGTTTTTAATGATCAATTTTGTTTTGTCATGAGTGTCATAAAAAAATTATTTCAATTACTGAGTGCAGTTTACTTTTACATTCAATATTTTGTACAGTTTTAGAAGATATTACAGTGCTAGAGATAAACAACATTGATACTAATAATGAAGGTACCTCATCTAAAAAAAATGATGTTGAACATATTCTATCTGAAAGCCCAACTCCACATTTAAGTAATGATTCCACACACAAAGGTTTGTAGTTTTTAAACTTCTGTATTTTAGGCTAGAATACAAAAAAATGTATATTAAGTTAAAATGGTTCTTATGTATGTTATCTTTCACTTTGATTATCACACTACTTTTGAAATACAAAAATTAAATTTCAAGATACACCTAGTACTTTTTACTCTACGTAAAAATATATAAAAACCAAGTGTTTTTAGTTTTTTTTTAAACATATTTAGTACCTATATTTTATATTGGAAATATTTTTTTTTCAGGTGCGCCTTTCATTTCATCTGCAGTATTACAGGTAAATATATATTTATAGTAAACATATAGGAAAAATACTAACTTTTGTATTTTAACTGGAACACCCTGTATATTTTATAATTCACTTGTGTTGTTAATTTATCTAAAATTAGTGTTCATGTCATTTTTGACAAATAAATCCATTGAACCCTATATCATTAAATTTGTCTTTTAAGGGACTATATGAAGATTTCAATATATATACAGTGTGTCCCTGGATATACCTAACTGTACTTGTAATATCATATTTCGCATTTTAGAGAGTCTTCCTTTATAGAAAGTTTTGTTTAACGATAAAATAACATTGGAACTATAAAAGTTGACTTTACTTATACAGGGTGGCTAAAAATACAAAAATGTTACTTTACAAAATGAAAAATATTTTTTTACGACCGGCCAAAAAATATATAGTTTCCGGAGTATTTTCCGACCAGAAAGTAATGTTTTCCCAATCAAGACGGGAAAGCGAGAATCAGGGGCCGGGAAAAGCTTTTTCCGGTCCCTATTTTATATTACTACGGAAATGAGCTTATGTGATTGCTGTCAATAATAGGTAATGTCATAATTATTTGGAGCTTTTAAAAGGAAAATTATTAAGAAAAGTATAAAAGTTATGAAGTATCATAACATCGATCATAAAAAAATACATTGTGAGATACACAACCGGATGGTATCTCCTCAAACTCCCTTATCTATTATCTTCAAAGTTACATTATAAAAACTAGGTATTAATCATAGTGTTCTCATTATAGAATGTACAAAGTACTGGTTCCTTTGCATCTGGTTGTAGTTCAGGTTTGCTACCATTTTTTAAATATAGTTTATTTTTCAGCTTTATTTTGTTATAGCTTATAATGTTTTAGAATGTAATTAATTCATATCTGTAGATTTAGGTGATTATGCATTTAAAAAATATATGCCCTAATTACTAATTTTTAAACATTGCACAGCCACTATTGTTAGTTTATGTTAGATTAAGTAGATAAATATTTTTATTAGCAGTAGTATGGGAATAAAGGAGCGGTAGGTTTAGTAATGCATGTGATTCATGGATTTTAATTAGTTTATTTGCTTTAGTAGAGTGAATGCGTGTGACAAAGTGGCACTTGGAAAAACCAATATTTTTGTTTATTAATTTTTAGATGTTGCTTTTGTAGACAACAAACAAATTAATGAGATTTCAAAAAAATTGGAGGCTATATGCAGTTTCCTAGCTGAGATTAAGTTGGACCTTACTGAAATTAAGCAAAAAGTGGAAGAGAAGTGGTGGCCCCTAAAATAGATTCAGTTGAAGAACTACCCATGAATTTGCCGTTAAAGACACTGGATGAACTCGAGAATTTCGAGAAAGAAATTTCCGAAAATGAAGATATGAAGCAGTCATATGTAAGTCCTAATATTACTTCAGGTAAAATGTAGATATATAGGTACAGGACGTTTTATTTACAATTTAAAAGTTCGATCTGCTTTCAGTGAAATCGAAAGAAACGCCATATTAAATATAACTTGTTTTGGCGCATCCTGAAGGAGTAGGACTATGTACGGTTATTGTCTTAATCTTGTAACTGTACATACTTCATCCTAATGTAATTTTTAGGTCAGACATTTAAAAGGAGTCGGAGGGAACGATGCCAAAGATTTTACTACAAGAATTTGCCGTTCTTTGATGAGAAACTCGCTGGCCGAAACCTGTTCATGGCTTGGAAGGAAAAACAATTTTGCAGTTGGACACCTGGAAATCATTAATGTGGCATTTGGTAAGTGCTTTATAATTTGATAGTGGCATAAAATTTGTAAAAGGGACTTTTAAGGTATAGATTTGATTTTTTTGTGAATACTATAGTCTTAGTGACATATTTCGCAGTCATAATCAATTTGAAACACTGTACACTTGTAATTATTCTGACTGTGCCATTCTTATATCATTTTGAAGTACTACTATAGATATCATAAAGTCCGACTCGAGTTTTTTCCATGTTTGTACCAAGCGTCCAAATAACAAATGGAACATTTTGAATTATGTCTCTCAAAAAACAAACTACCATTTTTTAATAAAATATTTTAGTTTGTCATCTAAAGTAAGGTGATTTACCTGCATAGAAAGTCAATATAGTGCTTGTAAAGGTTTATTGGATTCATTATAAGAAAATATTAAAAATATATATTAGGCAGATCTAAATGTCAAATTTCAACTGGATTTTTTTTTTGTTATTTTCATTTCTCTGAGCACTTATCATGTAATTGTTGCAGGTGTGGTACATCAGAAAACGCGATGTTCAAGAAAAGATTTCGAGGGCATATTTGCAGATTGGCTGCGCCATGCCAAACAAAGGCGAATGCGGGAAGAGACAAAAGCATAAAACATAATTTTCCTTCAAATGCATCTCTAAGTTGTTTTTCTTTTTCAAATTCAAATAATAAATTTCACATGTTAAGTATAATGATTATTTTGATTAAATAACATTTAAAAAAAAAGTTATGTTTTTATTAAAGCAGTGCACAGACTTTTTTGTATGACTACTTATATTTAACATTTAGTCACAAAACAACTATTGCAAAAATAAAATTATTTTGGTAACTCGTAAAATTTTCATACAATATGCCATCAAGAAAATTGGAAATATTTTTGTTTCTGAGGTTTTTTGAAAAAAAAAAAAACTGAAAATTTTAGAAAAAAATCAATATATTTTTCCTGTAACTTAGATTTATTAGAAAATACATTTTATAATATGTTACCAGCGTTCTTGTTCCCCTTTCGAAGATTGCGTATAATATGTTATCAGCGTTCTTGCTCCCCTTTTGAAGATTGCGTACCTACTCAGAATGTAAATCAAACTGTTCATCTTTGAATTTATTTTTTAATCATATTTCTTTAAGAAGTAAAAAATAGATTATTTTTCTCTAAAATTTTAGAGAAGACAAAAACAATTTTTTTTTGATCAATCAGTTTTCAGTTAACTGACTAAGTATCTCTTGGTTTCAAGATCATCATACTTGCCCACGAATTTTTAGTACCCTGTATAATTTCCATATGAGCCTTTTGATCATGAGTTTTAAATGTTTCCTTAATGTTACATAGGTAAAGCAATAAAACATTCCCTATTTATGTATTATAAAAGTTACACAAATACAGCGAAACAACATCAGCTATTTATGTAATAAAAAGCTTACACAAATAAAGCTATACAACATTACCTATTTATGTACTACAAACATAACATTATAGTGTGTTTTGTTACTCAGAGAAAGTCTCACAATAATGTAACCTGTAGATCGCAGTATTACATATAGGTAACGTTTCATTATTATTTCTGAACCTCTTGAAAAAAGCACATTGCAACATCTAATTAATGTACTGTGTAAGAAACCTGTGGCGGAAATTTGGAGGTCGCATAGATGTTATTGTGACCTCAAAAGAACATCGCTTGCGAGGTTTAATGTTCCCAGTGTAATGTTTCGTAACATTTAATAAACATTGTTGTGCTTGCTGGGGTTCTTTGGCTTCTTTTACATATTTGCTCAAGCTTACAACACTGTAC
>JAEQML010069675.1:0-17310 GCA_016904865.1 Pissodes strobi | reverse complement strand
TGAAGATAAGGTTGTTGTTAGTGTGTTTGTGGACTGCAGAGGGCATTCGAAATAATTTGATCGGGATCGACATATCCTCATTGAGAGTTGTATGGAGTTAGCAATATAGCTTTAGAGTCCATTAAGGATTATTTAAGCAATATATTTTAGTAAAATAGGATGTGTGTTGGGAGTACCGCAGGAAAGTGTTCGTGGTCCTCTTCTTTTTGTTGTCTATGTCAATGATGTTCACAGGGTTCTGAATGGACCTTTTGTAAATTTGTTTTTGCTTGCTTTTCTGTGTGTTTTAAAGGTTGTTGTTACTCCATAGGCTAAAGCTATATTTTGGGGTAAATTATAATGTCCTGTTCTTTTTCTGTTATGATTTTGTCACGACTAAACAACTGTCCGAACGTTTTTGTGCTACCCTATAGAACTAGCCCCCGCCGCCGTGCCGCTCGCTTCTCTGTATGTATGAATCATCGAATTATCTCGATGGCCTCGTCGAGATCATATAGAGTGGCCTCGGAATACTTCCCGAATATTCGTGATAGATTTGAAATTATATATAAGCAGACCTAAGGCGAATGTTAGTTAGTTCAGTTCAGTTAATCATTGAGTGTTGAATAGATATTAGTGGTAAAGTTATAAGACTAGTTTAGTGAGTTAAATTGTATACAGTGGTAGTGAATAAAGAGAGTATTAGTTGAAAATAGCAAAGTTGTAATTCTGTTAAGAACCCACGGGAAAAACGTAACATTTGGTGTCAGAAGTCGGATGGTGAAGGGACCGGACTGGCGAAGTATTTTTCGAGGAAAGAAGTACAAGTACGTCAACGAGACCGTTTCTTTGGTGGATTCTGGTAAAATTTTATACCATTCTATGGTCAATACAAGGCAACAAACGGCGGAAATGGAGCAAATAAATAAAATGTTGGCCGATTTTATGGATAATTTAAATGCTGAGAGGCGAGCGGATCGGGAAGAGGAAGAACGTAAAAAGCAGATAGAACAGGACCGGCTTCAGAAAATTTTACAAGACCAGGAAGATAAAAGGCAAGCAGAACAGGACCGGCTTCAGAAAATTTTAAAAGACCAGGAAGACAAAAGGCAAAAAGAACAGGACGACCGGCTTCAGAAAATTTTACAAGATCAAGAAGATAAAAGGCAAGCAGAACAGGACCAGCTTCAGAAAATTTTACGAGACCAAGAAGATAAAAGGCAAGCAGAACAGGACCAGCTTCAGAAATGGATGCTGGATGTAATTGTAGGCGAGCAAGGAAAATTACAGAAGATATTGGACGGGCAAAATGAGAAATTTGAAAAAGAAGTAGGTAATATACAAAAAGAAGTTGGAAATGTACAAAAAGAAGTTGGACATGTACAAAAAGAAGTTGGGAGTGTACAAAAAGAAGTAGGAAACGTACAGCAAGAAATGAGGAATCTACAAGCAGAAGTTACCAGACTATAACATCAAACCTCCAACGTATGACGGTCAAACCTCCTGGACAATGTACAAAAGACAATTTGAAGCCGCTGCTGTTGCCAACGGTTGGAATAATGAAGAAATGGCTACATCACTAGTGGTAGCGCTTCGTGGATCTGCCCTGGAACTACTGCAGACCATTCCCATCAGCCAACAAGGGAAATATGATATACTTGTAGCTGTCCTGGAGAGACGATTTGGAGACCCACACCGAAGGCAACTGTATCAGGCACAAGTAAAGTCTCGGCATCAGAAGCCTGGGTGAAAACCTGCAAGAATTTGAGGCAGACATTAGACGTCTCATTCAATTGGCCTACCCGGGAGCGACAGAGGAATTTCAAGAGGAACTTGCTGCCCAATATTTCGTGGATGGTATCAGAGATCCAGAAACTCAGAAAATGCTACGCCTAGCCAAATTTGATAACAGCAGTGAAGCTTTGGGTCGAGCCCTAGAAATCGAGGCGGCCTGTAACATCTCCAAGCCAAAAATCAGAGCCGTATCCATCCAGGAAGAAAAGCCGACAAACAGCTGTGAATTAAATGAGATGGGTGAAATTCTGAAGAAATTAACGGAAGTTCTTCTTCAGGCCACGGCAAGATTCCGGGAGCCAATGGAAGATAGGCCACTTAACCGAAATGCATCAAATCAGTGCTATAGATGTGGCAGGACTGGGCATTTCAAAAGAGACGGCCGAGTACAACTACGGCCTAGATCTCCATCCAGAGACGCTAGGGCCCCCAAATCAAATCAGGAAAACTTCAATTAGTCAACATTGCGGGGCGGGTGTTGGCTAAAGAAGATAAAGCCCCCAGGATCGTCTCCATAAAAAGCCTAGGAAAAGCCGCCGACAGTCTAACAATTACAGGTAAGATCAACGGAAGAGCCATAACAATTACTGTTGACACTGGTGCGGCGGTATCTTTGATAAGGTCCAACAGAGTAAATAGAGTAGAAGTTCTACCTATATCAAAGAATGTAGTTTTACGTACAGTTACCGGTGAGACAGCTGAAGTACTTGGGGAAATGGATATCGAACTTCAACTGGGATGAATTAAATTACACCACACAGTGTTAGTCGCCGACATCGAAGACGAATTTATTTTGGGGATGGATCTCATCGGTCAACATTGATTCTCTTTTGACAACAAGCTTAATCTTCTGAAGTTTGGCACCGAAGAATTCATCCTTAACAAAACAGACGATGGCACACCGACTAAAGTAGTGGCGGCATGTACTATCAGAATAAGCGGAAATACCGAGCAGATAATTTTTGGGAGATTGGAGAAGGATTTTGGAGGCTGCATCGGACTTATCCAACACCACGATTTGCCTTGCAAACACCTCGTAGGCAAAGCACTAGTCAAAACCGACGGCGAAATACCGATAAGGATAGCAAATATTTCATCCAATTCCATCAAAATCAATAAAGGAGATGTAATAGCCACTTGCGAGCCGGTGCAGTGGGTAACCAGTTGCGAAACGCAGTCAGAAGTAACACCCTCAACATCACCTAAGGAAGTCCTAGAACATTTCCAGAAGTCGTGGCAACATATGTCTTCCGAAGAACTGAAGAGAGCTACATAATTTATCAAAGAGCAGAGCACAGCCTTCGAAAGGAAAAATGGCAATACTGGACGAACGAACATCATAAAACATAAAATCGACACTGGGAGTGCTCACCCTATACGGCAGCATCCTCGAAGGTTACCAGTGACGAAGCAGCAAGAGGTTACCACATTAGTGGATAAAATGCTTGAAGATGGAATTATTGAAGAGTCATCAAGTCCATGGTCATCTCCTGTTGTCTTAGTCACCAAGAAGGATGGGACTACCAGATTTTGCGTGGACTATAGAAGGCTCAATGACGTCACCAAGAAGGACAGCTATCCACTTCCCAGAATTGACGACACGTTGACGACACTAGCAGGTTCTCATTGGTTCTCAACACTCGATCTAAAGAGCGGATACTGGCAAGTAGGCATTGACGAACAGGATAAGGAAAAGACTGCCTTCTCTACCGGAAGTGGTTTATATCAGTTTAAAGTTATGCCCTTCGGACTATGCAATGCCCCTGCTACTTTTGAGCGTCTTATGGAAGTTGTTCTACGAGGCCTCACTTGGAAGACATGCCTGGTCTATCTTGATGATATAATGGTAATGGGAAAAACTTTCGAAGAGCACCTACAAAACCTGCATGAAGTTTTTACTAGGATAAAGAATGCTCAGCTTTTACTGAATCCAAATGTTTTCTCTTCCAACAAAAAGTTGAATTTCTCGGGCACGTCGTGTCATCAGAGGGAATCCAAACTGATCAACGAAAGATAACAGCAATCAAAGACTGGCCTCGTTCTCGCGACAAACCCGAACTGCGTAGCTTCCTTGGATTATGCACTTATTATAGAAGATTTGTCGAAGGATTTGCAAATAGAGCTGTACCTTTACATAAGCTCACTGAAGAACGAGCAAATTATAACTGGGATCATAACTGCGATTCTGCGTTCAGGAAATTAAAAGCGGCTCTATGTTCTAGTCCAATATTAGGATATCCGGAACAAAAGGGTAAATTTGTATTGGACACAGATGCAAGCAACACCGGCATCGGAGCAATTTTATCGCAAGTACAAGCAGGAGAAGAACGAGTTATCGAATACTACAGTCGAACACTTTCGAAACCTGAACGTAACTACTGTGTAACCCGAAAAGAGCTTTTGGCAATAGTACGGTCTGTTGAGCATTTCCATCAATATCTCAAGAATTTTGATAAGGACTGATCATGCAGCACTTAAATGGCTTTTGGATATGAAACAACCTGAAGGACAGGTAGCCAGGTGGCTTGAAAAGTTACAACAATATAACTTTAAGGTTAAGCACAGAGCAGGGAGATTGAATAATAATGCAGATGCTTTATCCAGAAGACCATGCGCGGATAATTGTAAGCATTGCCAAGGAATAGATCAACGAGAAGGAGTTACTCCGATTAGGCAAACGAAATTTGAGGTTGATCAGCAGTGGACCACAGAGCAACTTAAAAAGGATCAGCTTGAAGATAGTGAAATAGCACTATTGCTAAGAGCTAAAGAAGAACATCAACCAAGACCAAGCTGGAGCGAGATATCACTTAAAGGACTTGCTTTTAAAACTCTGTGGGCTCAGTGGGTGGAAAATGGACTTCTTAAACGAGCCTGGGAAAGCGCCGATGGAAAAGTAGTGAAGACACAGTTAGTGGTATCAAGGAGGAAGATATCGGAAGTTCTGGAAGAAGTTCATAATGGGAAGTCTGGTGCTCATCTCGGAGTGAACAAAACGATTGACAAGATTCGCGACAGATTTTACTGGGTCAACTACTGCCAGGATGTGAAATCGTGGTGTCGGCAGTGCTCAAGGCAAGTCAAGGACCCAAAACAAGATCTAGGGGCAAAATGAAACAGTATAATGTGGGCCTACCGTTTGAACGTATCGCCATTGACGTAGCTGGCCCTTTTCCAGAAACAAATGATGGTAACAAGTACATTTTAGTGGCAATTGATTACTTCAGTAAATGGCCTGAAGTATTTGCGATCCCCAATCAAGAAGCTGTTACCATAGCAGAGGTCCTTGTGAATAACTTATTCAGCAGATTTGGTGTTCCGTTAGAGTTGCACTCAGATCGAGGACGCAACTTCGAATCCAAGGTTTTCCAGAACGTCTGTGATTTACTCAACATCCATAAAACACGGACTACCGCCTTACATCCACAATCAGACGGCATGGTTGAGACGTTTAACAAGACCATTGAAGAACATTTGTCAAAGGTCGTAGATGAACATCAGAAGGATTGGAACCAACACATACCATTATTTTTAATGGCCTATAGATCAGCAGTCCATGACACGACAGGACTAACACCAGCCATGGTTTTATTTGGAAGAGAACTCCGCTTACCCTGCGACCTATTATTCGGAACGCCAGACAACCATGATATGGAAATTCAAGACTACGCCGACTCCCTTAAGGAAAAGTTACTATGCGTCCATGAATTAGTCAGAGAAAACACGGAGAAAGCCAGCGGCCGAATGAAGACACGATATGATCTCAAATCTAATTCTATGGGATTTCAGATGAACGACAAAGTCTGGTTATATAATCCGCAAAGGAAGAAAGGAAGATCTCCCAAGCTTACGCCAGTATGGGAAGGGCCCTATACAGTCATCAAAAAAATTAATGACTTGGTGTATAGAATTCAGCGTAGCCCCAGAAGCAAACTGAAAGTAGTCCACCTCGACAGGCTGAAAGCATATCACGGTAGCTGATCGGGACGATCAGGTTTAAGAGGGAGGCAATGTCACAACTAAACAACTGTCCGAACGTTTTTGTGCTACCCTATAGAACTAGCCGCCGCCGCCGTGCCGCTCGCTTCTCTGTCTGTATGAATCATCGCCCGGCCGGCCGCGAAGTTTCGGGATCGCTGGAATAATCTCGATGGCCTCGTCGAGATCATATAGAGTGGCCTCGGAATACTTCCCGAATATTCGTGATAGATTTGAAATTATATATAAGCAGACCTAAGGCGAATGTTAGTTAGTTCAGTTCAGTTAATCATTGAGTGTTGAATAGATATTAGTGGTAAAGTTATAAGACTAGTTTAGTGAGTTAAATTGTATACAGTGGTAGTGAATAAAGAGAGTATTAGTTGAAAATAGCAAAGTTGTAATTCTGTTAAGAACCCACGGGAAAAACGTAACAATATGTTATATTTTGTTTTGTTTTATTAGTTCATGTGCTATCATGAATGCTTGGAATTTGTTGGAGGCTTTATTTTGTCTGCCAGGAGTATTTTCTTTGTCATTATCTGCGTGTTGTATTTTTTGGTATTTGTTCCTGCTTCTAGCTCTATTTTTGTCTATTACTACGGCAGATATTTGGTTTTTATTCCTGATTCCTGTTGGAGTTGAATTTTATAATATTTATTTGAGATTAGTGACTTTTCTTTTAAATCTATTAATGACTAAGAAGTCCATTCCTAAGATAACTGGATCTGGAGCTACTGATATTATCTTTGCCACTATGTTATCTCTGTTATCAGAATGGTATTACTACTTGCATGTTTACGTTTTGGTGCCCATTCTTCTTAAACTGGCTTTATAAGAATAAGCTAACATTAAATACAGCGAAAACAAAATGCATGGTAAGTTTTAAGGCAAACTGGTAGAAAATACGCAGAACTATGTTTCAACCGTATATACGGCCAGGGAACATGTTTCAAAGTTAAAATTTTTATTCAATTGTTGCCTTTGTTTCCGAAATCAAATATTTGGGTATTATTTCGAGCCACCAATTATTGACGTTTTTCAATCAAATAGATTACCCATGTAAAAAATTAGGCAAAGAGATGCGTTTCTTTTGACGCACTTAAAACTGTTTGTCGCAATATACAAAAATGTTAATTTTTAACACCATCGTTTTGCTTCATTTCAATTACTGCTGTTTTCTTCTTGTCTCTTGTGCCCAAGAAGATATACAGCTACTATAGGTACATTCAAATAAGGCGATGCGTATAGTACTTGACTGCGCCCTTTAAAGATAATATGTTACAGACATTATATTGGTTACCAATTGAGCAGAGCATAAAAAGGACGAACCTCGCTTTAATTTATAAAATAGAAACGGAACTGCCTGCTGACTTTAGACTTTCTTGGTAGGAGGTCAGATTTTCACATTAATTACGTTAAAACACTTAGTTCCATCACTAACCGTCCCATTACTGACCGTCGAGTATCCGAGTGCCATTACTGACCGTTGACCGCGATACTTTGGCCAAATTTTAATAGAAGCTGCCGAAGATTGAATATTTGCATTACGGGGGCCGTCAATATTAATAATGTTTTAACTCTAATTCCAGTAACTGTGTTCTAATATTTGACTTCACATATGGTACAGTATTCTATGATTCACGCCATCGGAGGCTTTCGATCGATTAATCAAAGAACATCACCGCTATGTGACGGATTGGTGAAATTCAGCAGTTTTAAAAAGAGTGGTACTTGTGCGGAGAAGGCGGTGGACTTGAAGCACTGTATGTTGCAATTTTCGGCAAAGAGGCTACTCCCCAGACACAGGAGTCCTGCAACAGCAACGTAATAAGTAATAAGTAATTACTTGGAAAATATATATTAGAAACATACATACCTAAAATTGCAAATAAAACTTAACCCTTGGTAGGAACGGTTTGGATCACAGTTCACATATGGCTTAGGTGAGCTGGAGGAAATAATTTCTGAATGTACAGGAATAGCTATACCCTTTCACTGGAAGCGGTTGAGGGAGTCAGATGAATGAAAAAGCCGTGAACTTACTGGTTTAAAATATGGTTTTATTTTTTTCTTCATCATTTTATTTCAGCATGCAGTATTACCATTAAAGCGTCTTTTATGAGTTTGGATGCATGAAAGATGAACAAAATCTCATCAGATATATGTGAGTTATGAACGGTACAAGATAATCCCCATGTTGGCAACTAGTTATTTGTAACGAGATTATTGTATTTTCTATAACCAAGAAAGTGAATATTTGGGTGGGCATATTTAAAAATGGCATACATGGACGATTTTTCATAGTAGTACGGCGGTTAGTAAAACCAACCTTGCATTTTTGAGTAGAGCATTGCTGTTTGGCCCAGTGGTAGTTAGTATATACCCATACCTCACTTTTAAGAAGTAGAACCAAGCTAGCAACCACGGGAGAGCAGCGATATGGCGGATTGTATACCTGCCAAGGGCAAATTTGAGAAAATCGCTAAACGAGCACACCCGACCGTTTCTATGGGTAACTATCACTCACCAATATTACGGAAGGTGTTCTGAAACGTAACGAAACCATGTGCCAGCCGCGTGGCAGGTTGCCTACTCCCTAGACGCAGAAACTATTGAAATCGATTTTGTAGTGTTAAGCTAGGGATTTTTGTAAGTCACTCCATTTCCACAGACAAAATATAAATACATCAGCTCCCAATGGACCCATACACTCTTTTTAAAAAGCGAAAATTTTTTTAAATTGGTATGCTCATAAATATATTAATCTCAAAACAGTTAAATTTAGGTTAACTCAGTTGTAAGATGGACAGAAAATTATAAGATTAAGAAAAGCTATATTTAATGCAAACAGATAGTTTAACAACATCATTTAAAGCGTTTAGCATTAATTCCATGTCGTTATTAATGGATGATATTATTCACTGTTCTAGACGTAATCACAGAATGTAATAATACAAAATCTATTAGGTCACAAATTTGAGCCATAAATATCAGACTTTGGCACTTGTTTGACATTAATTAAAGTCCTTAGGGCACGGGTAGCTACGAAACTCATGGCAAAGTACTTCAGATTTAGCGCAGTTGCATTTCCCATTACATGACACAAGCGTTTCTTTACAAGCCTCTTGTGCGGTTCCAGGCCGGCTTTCCAGACACACTGTCGGTGATGGCAGGTTCAAGTCGTTCAGGATTGGGGAGACCGCTTGTCTGTCCTTCTGCGCCTCGTAAGAAGGCCTCAAAATTTGGAGATCTAGGAAATCTTCGGCTGGAGGAATGCTGTCTAGGGGTTTTCCCTTAGCGAAGAGCGCCCGACGGCATTTGGTGAGGCTTTCATACTGCTTCACTGTAAATTGCATTAAAAAAAGAATAGAGCTAAATTGTGGTAAAGCCGAGATCCTACATTTATTAGTATCTATAGATATAGATACTCACGGATCATACATAGCCATGTATACCAGGGCATGCATCCTCTACCTCTCCTTGCATCAGCATCTCTAGTAAAGGGGCGACTTCAGGGTTCAGCTTTAAGACAATCAAAGCTGTATTATTTGCAATCTTTTAGAATCTGAGGGAGCATGGAATGCTGGAAGTACAGTAGATAATGCTGGCCCTGCTAAGAAACGATTAGTTAAATGATTTTAGTGTTATTATTACCTAATGCCGACGAGATTTCGTGACTAGGTAGATACTTATGTTGCTTTCCAGTCTTTAAGTGAATCCATAACTCCTCAACCTCTTGTAGTTTGGCTCAGCATTATATAGCTAACACAACCACATCTATATCTGATGTTCTAATCAGAACCTTTCTGTATCCATATTTTAGCATATGAGCAGGATGCACAAACATGCGAGAGTCGGCTTCTTCATGGTCACATGGAGTAAGTCTAGTGATATTAACATCCGCATGGTTTGATGTTATGGAGTTGTGAGATGTAGACACAAGAATGGACTTATTTTTTGGTGTGTAAGTAGACATGCTCCTAGCCAGAATGCGATACAGATCAGTTCTGTTTTCGGAATTCCAAAGGAAGCTCATCCAGTGACCTGGCATTTTGGTGTCTATCTCTAGCTGGGGACCGATTCCACTTTTCTCGCAGGTCAGCGCCTTCAGGTTTTTCTTAAGGTTACCTGTTTGATCAAAAATACTTATATTAATCTCAAACATTGTTGTATCGTATTAACGACTTTTGATTCAAAGTACTTTTAATTCAAAGTACTTACAAATCCCAAACTATATTCAACCGGGAAATCGTAGAACATTCCTTCCTTTCAATGAATGCCAGGAAACTTTTTAACAAAGTTAGAGAAAATGAGACAAAGACCAGGCTTCATCAAGTGTATAATTGCTCATCCATCCAAAATCTTGGTTTGGGCATTGGAACATTCTGCTGCAGATTTAGACGAGCAAGCGGAGACATTGACTCAAAACCTCTGACTTAGCTGTAGACCTCGTATTGCCATTTGTGCTTGAGAATGCTGGTGAAAATTCGGGGCTCTCGTGGCTGAAAAACTCGTCGAAATTAGCCGGGCGCTTTCTACTGATTGCAACGTACAATCTATTGAACACATCATTTGTAGTTTTAAATGCTTTAATTTGGCTCTTTGCTCTTATTGTTGTCCTTTGGAACTAGAGAATCGCTAAAAATTAGTAGCTTATTTCGTTTAATTGGCTCAAGGATTAACACAGTTCCTTGCTCTAACTTTATGCACTGGTCTCACCATAGAGTTTCCACAGTCATGACAGCCTACTTAGAGGTTTTAGAGGAGCACTTACGATTATTCAAATTGAATAAATCGTCGGTTTCCTCGGCAGAAGAATTTCCTAGTAAGACGAAGTTACGTTAAAATAATAATAAATACATCGATTATTATGTTTTATTTATATATTCGTTTCTGCGTCTAGAAGGTAGGCAACCTGCCACCATGCGGATGGCAGTTATATTCCAGAATACTTCCCGTATTAGTTGTGAGTGACATTCATTCGTCGGGTGTGCTCGTTTAGCGGTGTTCTCAAATTTGTGCCTGGCAGGTATGCAACCCGTTATACCGCTGCTCTCTCATGATTGCAAACTTGGTTCCACTTCTTAAAAGTGAGGTATGGGTATGCACTACCACTGTGCCAAATCTCAGTGCTCTACCCAAAAATGCAAGGTTGGTCCCAATATCGCTGATTAACCGCCGTACTATAGTTGTTAACTTAAAAACAGTCAGCTTTATTGATTTACTGTCACGAAATAGTATGCCTGCTGCAAAAAGCATATTATCCAAACAATATTATTATGGCTAGAATCCCACTAATAGCCAGTAGATTGGGCGTAAAAGAACAATCGAATGGATGACACGATCACCCAACTTAACTCCTTGTGACATTTTTTTAATGGTGGTCACATGAACGACCAGATATTTACCTCGAATTATTGTTTCAGAATGTGGTTCAATCTTCAGAATTGTGTGGGTTCTGATGGCAAATGATTAGATTTTGAACAATTATTAGATAATTTTATCATTACTTAATTGAGCTTTTCTATTGTTTCTCTATTGAATCTGAAATTTGTCTTCAACCCAAACTAACCCGGTCATGCACAGAAAAACGTGCGGATTCGATAGAAAAAAAACCAGTTTGTTACTTTAAAAAAAATAATTAAAATAACTCAAGAGCCATGAAATGTAACGAAAAATAAAATAAAAACCTTTATTTCAAAAATATTTTTGTATTCGAGAAAAGTTTAAAAAGATACGTGCATTATTCCATACGTTGGTCGGTCCCTGTAATAATTAAATTTTACCACAAAATTTTTATTTTGTTTGATAAAATCGCTACTAAAATAAGAAATTTTATAATTTAGAAACTTGTAATTTCTATGGAACAAAAACTTGGTTAACTAACTTAAACCAAAACGGAAATCAAGAAGTGATGTTTAAGAAGGTGCGGCTTATTTCAACATACAATTAGGTAAATTACGTGCAGAAATTTGGCGTGCTGATCACCTAGATCAGTTGCCAGGAACGGCCCCCCCGATTTTACCTCTATTGTGAAACCGTGGATAGGAAAAACTATTATGGCTACTTTAACTACTAAAATAGATTAAATGGGGAACTGATTTCAAAAAGCTTGCTTATTCAACTCGGGTTTTAACCAATAACGTAATAGAAAGAGCCGAAAAGCAAAACCATTTAACCGTTTAAAAGTTAAAGGGACGTTACATCTGAAATATGTAGGTATGTGGAATAAAACTTCGTTCTAGCATTTTACTATTCCATATACGACTAAAGAATTACCCTCAATCCCAAACAAACATCAACATTTACAATAAAACACATTTTTCTAACACACTTCAAAGCAGATCAGCGTAAACGATATTATAAATAGCATACGCCCTTGATACTTGATATCCGAAGCTCGCCTCATGATCCGATAGGTCTCCCACGGGAGTAGCAGTAATGTTATTTTGGCTTAGGTCTTTTATTGTTTCAACTTTGTATAGCGTGATAGAGACTAGTTAATAATTTAGATTTCAAAGGATTATGAATTAATAAACATCCATTCCAGATATGCTTTCGACTTTTGGGCTTCTTGGAAATATCCCTATGTCCTAACGATTTGGATAGCCCGAAGGGAACTCCATTTCTTGGTCGCGAGGCGCTTATTGATTGGAGAGGTTCGAAAGCAGCGATAAAGGCCATCATATATATAAAACAGATACATTAACGGCCGTATTCACTTAAAGCGGTTTAACAAGCTGATGTGTAACAGATTGTTACAATTTAACAGGTCAATAAAAAAATTGATATTTATCGTTGTTTGTAAACTGACTGTTACGTAGGCCTGACGGCTTACGCGTAACGTCATCAAATCTAGTCAAAAAATTTATTTATATTTAAATATGCAATTTCTTTCAAAATTTTAGAGGCATTTTAGATGTAAAAATTTCGAAAAAATGCAAAACTTATTTTTTTTATTAATTTAACTTTTTTGATATGTAGTTTGAAGAGTAATTGGACTAATATTACTTTAAGCGGGACTATTATGACAGACAATTTGTTTTACCCATTTTTTTTTATCTAAAATTAAATTGTAGTTTACTTACCTTTTCTACATTATTGACAGTATGTCAGCTAATTATTATGCTTTTATTTAAACGTTATGTTAAATGTTAAATTTATGTTTTCTAGGAAATTCTTCCTCCTATAGTTCGAAACGTTATATGCTGAATATTATAGTCACTCGTTTTTTTATATATGTTATATTTAAAAACTAGAGATCCCTTATGGGCAAAATCTTTTCATTTGAGCGTGAACTATATGACACACCTTAAACGAGAGGCCGTTTTTCTGAATCGTTTTCAAACATAGGTATCTTCTTTTAAAAAAATGATCGAGAATAACTCTTGTTTATTCGCCTAATTTATGATGCAGGAATTCCGTTTAATTTTGTAATAATTTTGTGCATTACTTGGGGTGAGATTCGATGCTTAATCCTTTATATGGCTCTTTTATAACATAATCGTATTAATGCGATGGCATTCTTCTACTCTAGGACATTCATAGTCGAACGCTGCGAGCAATAAACGCTTCTTCAAGCGCATATTTTGATTACAAAACTGTTGCCTGTTTAGGTGTTACCCCTAAACAGGATGTATCTATCGCTAATGGTGGGTGGATGGAAGTATATCAACTCAAATGCCATATTTAGATAAATCGCATTTTTAGACATATAAGAATTTGGATAAGGTTATTTTATTTACTGTTTATATCATAGAAGTAGCTATTTATTACTTATGCAGTTGCAAAAGAAGTAGATCTAACGACCCAGAATCAAGGTTCGTTTAGTGTGGATAAGGATATATAACTACTTCAATTTAAAAATTATAGCTCGTGGATTTAGTTGAAAATATTTTTTGACAATTCGTTTTTAGCTAAACAAAATATTTAAAATGTTTTAACCATCAAAAATTTAAAATATTATTCAAAACTTAGGAATTAGGACCATGCAGATAAATGCATTTTATTTTCTTAATCGAAAACTGTTCGTCGGGCAGAAAAAATTCACAGTCCTTCACAAAGATGCAACCGGGGTGACATTGAAAATGCTGAAGCAGAATGCAACACTAGTTAAATTTGAGATCTGAGAAAACTCATAATTGTGTGGAAATATATAGTTGATATAAGTTTGGGTGAGATCAGGTTAGATTGCGTAAGTTTAGTTTACCAAAATATACCGAACAAATGTATATTACTTCAGGCCTCGCTCTTTTTTACAATTTAAAACTTTATAAGTGTGATTGTAAAAAGCAAAAGACCATTTGTATTCGATTCGTCTCACATTCCTCGATCTAACGATATGAAACACGACTAGTCTATCGTGACAAACTAAAAGTAGTATAGTATAGTATCAACTTATTTTTGTCATTTGAGTCGGTTCCAATACGTTAGAATCAATTTTAATAGATTTGTTTAATTTTGGTTAGCCGTCTAATCAATTTTCGGTTAGTTTCTCTTAGGCGCAACTTTTTTTACTTATTTGAGCCGGCTCCGTTACGTTATAATCAATTTTAATAGATTTGGTTCATTTTGATTAGTCGTCCAATCAACTTTCTGATAGTGTCCCTTAGTCTAAACTTATTTTAGTCATTTGAACCGGTTCCGATACGTTTTAATTAATTTTTACGGATTTGGTTAATTTTGGTTAGTCATCTAATCAACTTTCGGTTAATTTCACTTAGTATCCCCTTATTTTCGTCATTTGAACCGGTTACGAAACGTTATAAATATTTGTAATAGATTAGATTATTTGTAGTTACTCTTCGAATCAACTTTCGGTTAGTTTCCCTTAGTCTTATCTTATTTCAGTCATTTGAACCGGTTCCGATACGTTATAATCAATTGTAAAGGATTGGGTTAGTTTTGGTTAGTCGTTCAATTAACTTTCGGTTAGTTTCACTTAGTCTCAAATTATTGTAGTTATTTGAGTCGGTTCCAATACGTTATAATCAATTTTAATAGATTTGGTTAGACGTCTAATCAACTTTCCGTTCATTTCACTTACTATCAACTTATTTTAGTCATTTGGACCGGTTACGATTTGTTAAAATCAATTTTAATGGATTAGGTGTATTTTTGGTTAGTCGTCGAATCAACTTTCGGTTAGTTTCACTTAGTCTCAACTTATTTTAGTTATTTGAGTCGATTCAGATAAGTTAAAATCAATTTTAATAGATTTGGTTAGTTTTGGTTAGTCGTCTAATCAACTTTCGGTTAGTTCCACTTAGTCTCAACTTATTTTTACATACTTGAGCCGGTTCCGATGCGTTATAATTAATTTTCATAGATTTGATTAGTTCTGGTTAGTCGTCCAATCAACTTTCGGTTAGTTTCTCATAGTCCTAACTTATCTTAGTCATTTGAACCGATTCCGATACGTTATAATCAATTTTAATAGATTTGTTTAGGTATGGTTAGTCGTCCACTCAACTTTCAGTTAATTTCACTTAGTCTCAACTTATTTTAGTTATCTGAACCGGTGCCAAAGCGTTATAACTACTTTTATTAGATTTGGTTAATTTTGGTAGTCGTCCAATCAAGTTTTTTTTCACTCAATCACAACTTGCTTTAGTCATTTGAACCGTTTTCGATATGTTATAAACACTTTTAATAGATTGGGTTAGTTTTAGTTAGCCGTTAGTCTCAACTAATTTCACTTATTGGAGCTGGTTCCGGTACTCGTCAATACACGGTTATTTTCACCTAACATCAACTTATTTTAGTTATTTGAACCAGTTACTATACGTTATAATCAATTTTAATAGATTTAGTTATTCTTGGTTAATCGTTGAATAAACTTTCGGTTATTTTCCTTAGTCTCAACTAATTTTACTTATTGAAGCTGGTTCCGATACGTTAATTTAATAGATTATGTTAATTTTGGTTAGTCTGTAGTGTAGTAGTATTTTAGTCATGTCAACCGGTTACGATCCGTTATGATCAAATTTAATAGATTTAGTTAGTCTTGGTGAACCGGTTTCGATACGTTAGAGTCAAATATAACGTTTCTGGTTAGTTTTCGTTAGTCGCCCAAATTCGGTTTTGTATAACCTATTTCGATACATTTTAGCTCGTTTTGGTACTTTTGGTTACTTTGATTAGGTTTGGTTAGTCATTCAATCCACTTTCCGATATGCTATAACCAATTTTAATGTTTTTGTTTAATTTTGATTAGTCGCCAAAATTCGGTTAATTTGGGTTATTTTTAACTTACTATAATATTTTTAATCTGTTTCAATACGTTTTAGCCATATTTGGTGCTTTTGGTTGGTTTAGATTGGATAGCGTTAGGTTGTGTTAGGTAATCGTCGTGGGTAGTCGTTCAATCAATATTCAGTTAATTTCAATTAGGTTTAATTTTAGTCATTTCATATACGTTACGTTATAATCGACTTTAATGTTTCTGGGTAGTTTTGGTTAGTCGCCTAAATTCAGTTCATTTTGATTAGTTTTAACTTACTTTAATATTTTTGATCTGTTCCGATACCTTTTAGCCTTTTGTGGAGCATTTAGTTTTGGTTATTCGCCAAATTTCGGTTACTTTGAGTTAGTTTTAACTTATTTTTATTTTTTTCAATTCATTTTAATCCTTTTTGTGCTTTTGGTTCATTTTAGTTAGTTTGGGTAGTCGTTGTATAAACTTTCTGTTAGTTTCTGTTATCTTTGTCATTTGAACCGATTTCGTCCTCAGAAACAGACTAACACGATCTCTCACGTATATTACGTGATGTGCCAAGTGTAGCATGCACTTTTTCGTGATTTGATACCCCATAATAGGAAAACAAAAACATTTTCAATGTTAAAAGTCAAGAGGACATTCTTATTAAGAAATAATAAGAGCTTGCGGAAATAGATTTTATTTTGAAAGAAAGCAGCGGCCTTTCATTTTTTCCAATCCCCACATTGACTGGTCAGTTTAACATTAAGAAATTATTAGGTGGTCCAAAGGACAAAATTGATAGAAGTGGAATATATGAAGTTGGATGTATGGATTGTAACCAAAAATATGTTGGGCAAACTAGAAGATCTATATAAAGGAGATTCAAAGAACATATAGCTCACTTAAAGTATGGCAGAACAGAAAAATCAAGTGTTGCCGAGCATGCTTTTGATAATAATCATATATTAAAAATTTAAAATTAATTCACAATATAACTGATGGACGCATTATTATTATTAGACGCATATGAAAGTATGGATATTATTAAAGGTAAGAATAGTTTAAATAGCTATAGAGGGCTTATTCCGTATAATCGATTGTATTGGTTGATCGAGCGTGACTTGTGGGAATCCAGGATTGGTTCTTTTAGAAGGCCAGATATCTAAATCTAAGATGGCGTTGCGGGTAAAAAGCAGGCTCTGACAACAGAAAACGTATTACGTAATTCATTTATAAACTACTCTTGTTACTTTTTGACTTAAAGAAAATACTTACATAAATTATTTTTAATAGTTAATTAATTACCAAAATAACAAGAACAAATAGTGTGGGACCCATAGCCATCACACAGAATT
>JAEQML010069674.1:0-17312 GCA_016904865.1 Pissodes strobi | reverse complement strand
GACAACATTATCTTGTAACATAAACCGCAGAGTAATTTAAAAAATGACGGAAGGTACATTTATCTAAGAAAGCCAACCCGTATCGAGAAACGCAAAACACTCAATAATGAACTTTAAGGGATGCTAATAAATTAGTCAAGAAAAATATGAAGAAAGGAATTTGTTTAAGCAAAGAAAAGAGTAATTATTACAAACACCAGACAAAAAGAATTTAATAAAATAGGTTTTTGAAAAATAAATGATACATAAACTTGGCGGAACATAAAAAGCAGAACAATTAAAAGCTGAAGGAAGAACATCAGACAGAAAACGTCAAATCTTTATCGAGAACCGAAGATCAGTAAATAAGGAAAATAAAGCGACTACAGAGTTAGCATAAATTAATAAACTAATTAAATCAAAGTATAAGAGCAAAACAAAACAAATTGCAAAAAAAGATAAGGGTATTAAATAAACGTAATGAAAATTTTGTAGATAAAGGAAAAGCAGCCGGTAAGGATATTTAGGGAAAAACTATGAAATATGCAGAAATTAATTATATAGGTTAAGAAAATATAAGAGAGCGAAGACAAAAGGAGCTATTTTTGTTTTTCAGACACTTCATGCTATAATGCTACTACTACATGATGCAATATTCGCTTTCGTAATAAAATGCAGAATAAATAAAATATAAAGGAATTAGAAAATAGAGAAAAGGAAAGCTCTCGATAAGAAAAATAAAGGGAAGACCATGGATAATGCGGAAATTAATAAACTGATTGAGTGAAAAGTATAAATGATTAAACAGTCAAACCTATATTGAATCAAGAAAAGTAATCAGAAGAATAAACTATTTAATGGAAAAGTAGAACAGAATGAAAACTATTGTGATAGAGCACAACTAAAGTTAAGATCTTGCATTCATCAAAATATAGCTATAATGAGAAGAAGTATTTTCAATAAATCAGGGTGGAATTAAGATCGAGATGGTAAGGATGACGAAGTGGCTCTATTTTTGCTCTAGTTTAACAATAAAATACATCTGACATTTTAACCAGAAATTATGTTAAATATTTGGTAAGATTTCAATGGTTGTTCCTCCCCATCAACGAGAAAAGCTGTCATCAAGTGTTGAATTACAAACTAATTTAAAAGAATGTATAAGAGCAAAACAAAGCAAAAACAGAACAAATCGCAGGAAACAGTTAAAGTTTTGTGGATAAAGAAAAAGCAGCCGATTTAGAAATTTTAGAAAAATTATGAAATATTTGGAGATTAATTACCTAAGTAAAGGAAATATAAGAGAGCAAAGGCAAAAACAACTTTTGGCAGCTATTTTTGAATTTTAGACATTCAAAGCTATTTCTAATATTCGGTTTATAGTTACTAAGATAAAATGTTCGCTTTTGTAATAAAAGGCAGAATACATTAAAGTCGAGAAAGGGAATGATCCCGATAAGGAAAATAAAGAGAAAACTTATAGAGTATGTGTAAATTATTTCAGTGAAAAGTATAAGAGCGAAAACAGACGAAAGTTGTTAGAAGATAAATAGCAAAATCAATCGAAGAAAAGAGACGAAAAATAATATTAAACAAACAAAGTAAAATCTAATATATATCAGAGAGAATGTTGAAAAATATTGTGATAGAGCACAATTGAAGTTAAATTCACGCCTTCACCAAAACGAAACTCTAATAACTTGGCTGAAGACGACAAAGCGGCCCTATTGTCGTCCTATTTCACAGATAAAATGTGTCCGACATTTTTTCTAGAAGTGTTGGTAAATATGCGGTAAAGTTTCAGCGATTCTCATCAGCGAGGGGTCATGTCTTAAAATGTTGAATTATTTGATGTATTCGATATGTTGATTTTGTCTCTTGTCTTTTACTTTTTAGTTTACTTATCGCAGCGTTGTCTATTGCCAAACTTCCTTCTGTGTCTTCGCATTCGTTCTCATAATTTCCAGGCTATGTTTTATTACTATGATTTTATTTTAGTCAAATATGCTGTAACAACTTTGTAGCAATCCTGTTTCAAACTATTTACTTAAGAAACGTTTAAACATGCCAAAACAAAACATATAATTATTATTTACCTATAGAGTACAACGAAAAAGGCAATAATCCATTCATAACCGTACCTAGTGGGTATGCGTAGACAAAACCTGAAAAACCCACTTGACTTGGTACATCAGATATATTTTAAGGTGATTTACTAATAATAAAATAAATAAATAATTATTTATTTGCATTTTTCGTTAGTGTTTTATAATTTGTCGTCGTCAATGGTGGACATTTGCATTTCGGCGTGCCTTTCAGTTTGAAAATCTTCAAAAATAGGCGACAAGACCACCGTCAATATTGACTTTATTATCGAAGAAAATGCTAAACAGGCGGATCTGAAAGTTACGTGCTGATATTCGCGACAAAGTTGACCGATAAAATCATGCTGAAAAAATACCAATGATCGTACCAATTGAGAAAATTCGACTTGCAAATTATTGGTTTTGTTACAGGCACAATAAATATACATTTAGATATGATGCCATTTGAATCTTGTGTGCAATAGCACCATGCCATTTCTGTGCGAACTAGGAGAGAATATGACATAATATGCTTACCTACTAACACGCCCAATTCCAATACCCCCTCAATTGCAAGGCCTTAGTGCTTGTCGTGTGACGTCGTCCATGCAGGCCGTGCAATACACTAATATTATGAAAACTATCAATAGTTAACTTATTTTTAAGAACACTAACGTTATGACAGACTTCTTGACAAACCTCAATAGTTCTGTTTGCGCTTTGGTTTAATACTAGGTGTAGTATTAAATGCAGGCTCCCAACTCCGCTACACCTGCGCCAAAATTCACGATATGTATTAATGTATAATAAATTTCCCTCTCTGTCTCATACAACTGTCGCACAGAAATATGATGATGGCCATCTGCCTGTATTTACCAAATCTATCTTCAAGGGGGTCTGTTTGAAATTTCCCTAAGAGAACATAATTAAACTTACCTCCTTTGGAAAACCGAAAACATGAACTTTAGGCCCATTTTTATATTTTCCATTACAGCCAGGAATGGAACACTTTTGAGGCATAATTACACCAAGTATCAATTACCACAAAACTAGCCCAAACCGAGAGAAAAACATGCAATTAAACACGAAAAAAACAAACCACTCAGCAACAGGTCTTTAAGTCCAAAATATTATAGTTTTACGTATTTAAAAATACGCCTAACAATATACAAGTTTCACGCACTTAAAAGCACATAAATACACTGGCGAGCAAACATTTTAGGTCACTTAGGAATTTGGAAAAACATTTTGAAATAAATTAAATTTCGAAATTATTGGTTTTAGTAGGCGGTGAATCATTATTTGTTTCCCGAGTAATATTTTGTCCTATTGTGTCACAGATTGTCACTGTATTTACGACTTTTAAGATATAATGTGAATTCGGTTCAGTGTTGATTTCTGTCTCTAATACCTGTCAGTTGTATCATGTACTGTTTGTAGTAGTATATCTTTACCAGCTCATAATGCCCTTAGATCCATTGCTGGAATTGTATACGTAGATGGTAGGGGAAAACGTGAATCTGCAAAAAATTGTGGGCAAAAGCCTATGTGTATCAACGCTATCAGGAGACTGGCTTGATAACCAGAAGACCGGGATCTGGAAGAGAAATAGTCACCACCCAAAGAGATGACCGGTTTTTGGTGTCCACAACTGTGCGGAATAGAATAGCTTCTGCGGTTTTTTTGCGAAATCAACTTCAAGAGGTTAGGAATATTAAATATATGGATAAAAAAAATAAAATAGAAACTGCTCACTTGGCCGATGAGTAACTCCTCAGGCAGCTTACAGAAAGAACTGCTCACGGTAGAAAGAGCTCCTTCCTTGACAGGCAAAGGACTGCAAGGCTCTATATGGGTAGTACCGCTAGACATGCGTAGCCAAGGAATACTCTGTCGCTAACGATGCTCGTCGATAGCGATGAACAATCGGACGGTAGCAATGGATCCGATGGTGGAATAGACCAACGGTAGCAATAGACCCAACGGGAGAAGTAAACCCAACGAGAGAACCCTATAAAAGAACATATATTCAAGGTTCCACACGTAACTCTTAATGGAGGAGAATTATAACTCGGTAATCAAAATCAACCATCAAGGAAAAAGATGAAACAAAAACAATAATTTACCTGTGTAGGGGTAGCCAGTTGCTTATCGCTAGATGGCTTTCAGTTGGGCAAGAGGGCCTCTATAAGAGATTAAAAAGGAAATTAAAAATTCGCCCACGTGCGTCACAAAATGATGCCCAATAAACTCAACCCACCTTGCAAAAGCAGGACTCAAATCCCGCAAAGGGCAGTTTCAGACAGCAACACCTAAGAAAAGATAAGGCACAACTAAAGACTGAAACTGTTAGAATGACCCGGTCGGAAAAATCCCATTAACAGGTAAAATCAAAAATTGATTCCAACCGGTGTCCAAATAACTGCTTGGCTCACAAGACCGTCGTAAAGAGTGACGCCAAGCGATCGAAACCCGAAAAATAACAAGCCGCACGAGGATTCCCACCTCGAAAAAAAAGCTCGCTCGAACAATGAATACACGGCACGACAAATCACATGTTCCTCTCAATAATTCATCCCAGGGAATTAGACGATGAAAACTCGGGATTTCGATGTATAGGCATCCACCAAAAAAAAACTACACAGAGTAGCCAAAAGGGCATTGTCATTAAGCCACTCCAATTAATAGAATTTCCCAATTATTCAGAGACAATTAAATAAATACGTGCGACGCTCAACCCATCAACCAATCCCAAAACAGTATGCTACGAAAGCCGGAACAAGGCCTTTTACCACCGACTTTATTAATTTCAATCAGGTCGAAATCGAATTATTTAGCAACGCGGATTTATTTAATTTTTTCGATCGAGAGAACGTCGAAGCCAGATTATCTACGGGGGCTTATCGCTACCAACCATGATTGCGCTCGGAAACACATAAAGGGCGCAAGTTCTAGGGTTATTTACGCATCGATATACGCAAGACAAAACGGCTGTGACAACGTATCCGAAGGCACACACCTGCCCCGATGATATCCCAGAAGCTGAAAGAGTTGTTATCACACGATTGGACTAACATCGACCAGAATGTGATCCTTAACTTGATTCGGAGTATGCCTCGTCGACTTCAAGCAGTCATTAATGCAAGGGGAGGGAATACACGTTACTAATTTTTATTTATTTTGTTTATGTTAAGTTTAATTAATTTTTGTAGTTCCGAATAGCAATAAGAAGAAATTCGTTGAAAATGTGAAATTATTGTTTTTTCTTAATAAATCATAAAGACCAAAACAAGGCTTTCGGTTCATTATTGAATGTTAAATTTAGCTTACATGATACAATAGAACAAATGATTCACCGACTATTAGACCAATTATTTCGAAATTGAATTTATTTCAAAATTTTTCGCTCGCCAGTGTAGTTCTGATTTCACAAAAATGTAACAAAATAACACTAATTATCGATAAGGCCGCCATTAAGTACGGAAAATTCACCAATTAATCGTGTGTTTTGTTAGCGCTGTTGCCGGATCTATAAGAACAGTACAGTAGACTCTCGATAATTGGCAGTTGTTGGGACCAGCGGTACTGCCAGTTATTGAGATCGACAAATTATCCGGCGAGTATATACGTTATAACATTTTCATCTCTTCTGCTTTTATTTTCTAATTTTTATATTGTTGTTTCGATTTTAATTGAAATTATTTGGGTAAATAAAAGTAAGAGTTAAATGTTCCTTGAGTTACCCTGTCGCTGCTCAGATACGTCTTATTGCGGTAGCACTAGGGGTGTGAGTTCGAATTCTGAAAATTCAATTAAGTATGGGCGCCAGGTCTAAAGTAGACCGAAAGATAAGAAAAGCTACGCTAAATTGTCAGATTACATTATCCATAATAAGACACCGATGATGTAAGGAAAGTAAACGCAAGAAATAAAAGATATGTTTTCCTAACAATTTTTAATAATAATCTTTGACTCTCCTGAGTATCTTTCAAATTTACATCTGAATAAAAATTCCAACTACCAATTAACACTCTGTATAGGTAAGATAAAATAAGCAATACTTAACAAGAACTGATCCTAGACTACGATATAATGAGATAGGTAATGTATATGAAATTTTCCTCACCACCCTATTTAAAATTAATGGTCCTGATAAGCTAATAGCCCATAAGTTACAATCAGCCCACTAATAAGTCAAGAATATTTCATTACATAATCAACCAAATTAACTCTGATTAAAATGTTTTTTACAAATTATCTGTCAAAATATCGACCTTCGATCACATATGGTATTTAGAAAATCGGTCAAAATCGGGAGATAATTGTAAAATCTAACAGACGTCTCTGAGAGAAATTCAATTTATACTAAATTTAAGACTTACCCTTGAAAAAAATTAAATATAGCCAAATAATATCACTACTTGTTATGTAGTAACTAGAGTAAAGATAATTAAGAAATAATAGTTTACTAAAAATTACAAATTGAGATTTCCAAGGATTAATACCGAGTATGTACAGAGTATTTAATCACTATAATACATAGTACTCATTACAGATAATTATTTTGATTGATCAGATCAAAATCCAAGTTACGAAGCTTAAGGTTAAATATATAAAATCTCGTTTTGAGATACGGTAAAATAAATGTACAAGGAAGTTACGAAGCTTAAAGTTAAAGGTATATAATGTTGTTTTGTGATACGGTAAGATAACTGTACAATAAGATAAATGTACAAGATTAATCAATGATATGATAAAGGTAAGATAAATCTATGAGATACGATAAAGATACTTAAAGTTAAATTTCGAAATGTTGGTTTTTCTGTTAAAAAGGATTAAATAATGGGGAATTGTGCAAACATTTCTTATAAAAGGATCACTTATCTTTATGGAATTCCAGACGAGAATGCTCAAGGCTCCTAACGCTTCTTCAGCAGAGTGGTTTCATAACCACGGAGTCATCTCGACCATTTAATTTCCACTTCCCAATCAACAATTACATTGCTACCCACCAGGCTACGATTTTAGGAATGGAACTGGGTCCTGGAATCTCCCGATCCTCTTCTACAGTCTCCTCATCCGCCCATATGAATTGAAATTAAGTACTATCACTCAACTCGAACCAGTTCAAATTCAGGAATCCATTAAAGTTAGCATTAAAATTAGAGTAGAGTTAGGTAGAGTTAAGAGTAAATTTCAAAGTAGAATTAAGAGTTGAGTTAAGTAGAGCAGATTTAGGAGTATATTTAAGAGTTGAGTTAACTAGAGTAGATTTAAGACCCTGAAATAAAATAAGACGAACATCAGACGTATCAAAGTGGCGTCTTCGTGCTGCTAAAAAATAACTCCCATTACTCAAATAATTACCTGTTGGTCGGCTCTCTTTCAGGTGTCGGCTAATCCATACTAAAATGCAAAAATTATTACAATCCAGCTTAGCTGCCATCAAATTCCAGGGAAATTAAAACATTTTTGACGCCTCCGTCACCGCCTATCACCTTTTAGGCCTGAAGGTCTAATCAAAAGGGACTCGTGCTTCAGCTACCATCGGTTTTATTCACCCATACTCACAAAAACTGAGTTCCACAGGATGCACACGAAATCAACCTACAATATCCGAGTCGACACCAAGTCAATTCAAATACCGCAAACTAAGTAAACATGAACGCACTTCCTAATTAGAAAATTCCGCAAATTCTCGATCAAATCGCCTTCACAAGATATTCAGAATCATGTAACTGTCAAAACAAAGCACCTAGTTATGTCACAAACTAAAGAAAAGCTGTAAAATTAATAGATGCATTGCTAGTTACCTATCTACATCGCCAACTTTTCATATTAAAGTCAAGATACCGGCAACCATATTCACTGTATGCCTGCAGTCCAGTAGCGTAGACAAATCAATCACATTAAAAAGAATTCTAATGGTGTGCTAGATTATATTGAATTTTGCAAATGTAAGAAAATAACTTAATTGTTTTTGGATATATAACCGCGAACTGTTACAAAAAATTCATAATTACTGACGTTGGAACGAGCATATCCACATGATGTTACAACGTATGCTTTTAAATATATATGCAAAGCAAGTCCTCTGTCTATATTTTATAGGTATAGATACATAATATGAATAATGTATCTAATACATATGTACGTATGTATGTATTTAGAGAGATGGTTAGTAATAATGCACGAAATTTAAAACGTACTTATTTACTTGTTCCCATTTCGAGAATTTCTACAGAGTGCGCACCGTGAGGGCCACCAATTATCCGGCGTCGCCGATCATCGGGCGGCAGAATATCGAGAGCCCACTGTATTAATTTAAGAAAGTGCACGAACAAGGTAGTGGTATCAGATAATTAAATAAATAAATTACGAAATACCACATTATAGAAAGAAGAAAGAACATCTTATGGAAATATCTTTTTAACAATATTGGAGGAATTGTAATGTAAAAGATACATTCTTTATATACGGGCATCATAATATTCGCTACTATCCTAGCAGTTTGGCAACGTTGCAACCAATTGCGCCTCGATCGCGATTACCCTTCCACCCGCAAGCCCTCCTCATACATCTTCGCTCCAAATAGCAAAGGCCTACATGCACGACGTCACGGGCTAAAATTTTGTGAGCACTTAGTCCTTTTGTAGAGGGGTTATTGTTTATTCTCTTTACGATATTAAATGTTCTCCGCATCCAGAGCTTAAATTATTGTGAAATGTTATGGCTCGAATTATTCAACGCCCTATAGAGAATGCCAATACTTTTTAACTGGCTTTGCCTTTCATGAACTACGTGGAAAATATAGGGAACTGCAAAGCAGAGTAGAATTCGAGAACACACTCTTTTGAATCTGTCGCCTGCCCCTTCATATTAGAGAGAAAAGAATGGACATATTAATTTCAAGTCCTCGTAATTTTGGCATAATAATAAATTAGCTACGCGAGAGGTCTGTCTTTTGTATACGCAATGAAGGATGACTCACGGTAAAAACTGGCGCCAAAATACTGAGAACAATCGAACTACATTTTTATTTTTCGTATTTAATATATTTTTCTACTTCTATACTTTAATTGGTTTATTCGACATTTCCTATTTGTACTTTAATGGGATCCATTAAGATTCAAATGTTTCATTAAGATACAGGTTCATAACCTTTGCATAATAGGTACCATGGGCATTGTCCTTCTGAAGTTCATTTTCTCGTTATAGTTAGGGAACTCTAATTTTACATTTTTCTATTTAAGGTAATTTTTATCTAATGAAATACTTAACATGTGTGTGAATTAGCAAGTATATAGCGGCACTGTGTAAAGATCGATTTATACACAAATTTGCTAGGATAATTCAACCGGAGGATCAAGAGATAATAATCAAGGTAATTAGTATGTTCTGAGCTTAAGCAAATAAAAACTAACCCTTGTAACTGATCAAATTACTTATTTAAGCAAGCAATGAATGCCAACGAACAGTCAGTCAATTCAGGATACTGGTGGCCGGGTAGAGCCAATAATAATAATTATAGTTATCTAAACTATCTTGTTGTAGTTCAAGTAGAACCTGAAAGCCCATATTTTTGGTTCATGTTTAACAAGCTGGTTTACAAAAGGTATCATTTTCCAAAACCATTTAAGCCGTTGTCGGCCCATTTTTCACCTCCTTTTGTCTCCGCGGAAAACGACACGTCGTAAGAATAATAAACGTTATTACCAAACACTTTGTTTGTTTATAATGTAACAAGAGTCCTAAAGTGTGGTCGCACCTTTTTTGGCACCCACGTAAATTTGGTACACCGTGTGACATAAAGAGGTTGCTGCGTTCCTGGATTTTGTCTGTGCAATGTTTCCACATAAGATTAAAATTGGATCAACGACATGAGCATATGATTAATCAAATTACTCAGTAAACGTAAATTATTAATTTTTTCTAAAAATATTTAAACAAAGTCCCAATAACGTGGAATTTTGATAGATATATAGGGTGTTCAAACTTAACGCTGCTATTATTTTTAGTATTGAATTTTTATTATTATTATTGAGAAGAAAAATGAACATCGGGTCCCAAGATATTTACACAAACGTTTTTCCTTTAACGCATGGAATAACCTATTTTTGAATTCTACGTGGAATTCTAGGCTTAATCACATGTGCAATGTCAACCGTTTTCGAGATATTGACTTCTGAAAATTGATATTCCCAAATTTTGACATATTGTGGAATCCAAGCCCCGTTAAGTTCAAATTTTTATTTCAGTTTTCAATCGTTTATCATTTGACATCAGGTTTCGGCTTAACCATAAGTACAAGATTTTGCGGTTTTCGTCTCAATATCAACGGAAGAATTTTTTAAAATTATTTTTAACGTTTATTAAATAAGTAGCGCGCGATAAAATTTTTAGTTTGCCTCCGCGTTACAGAACCTTAGTTAAATATTGATTCACTAACTCCAATACCGCCCGTCAATGTTGTTTACGTTTTTTCACTTCACGCATTTGTATGAGACTTTTCGAGAAAAGCAGGAATGTCAAAGCCCGGCTAAGGTAGTAAGGCTCGTGTTTAGAATGCGGAGCAATGGGTTCGACGCCCGGCCCGAGCAAGTTTTTTTTATTTCTTGGATTAGTAAATTTTTTGGCATGCCTTGGGTTAGTTTTTGGTGGTTGCGAAAGGCATTGCATAAATACAAATGCGTGTGGTGAAAAAACGTAAACAGCATTGACGGGCGGGGCTGGTGTAACACACATGCCTATCTAGCCAATCAGGCGGCGTTATTTAACTGTGGTTCTGTAACGTGGAGGCTTCCTAAATACGCAAACTGTTTAGAGTTTACGGGGTATCGAAGTTTGGTACGGTCATTCTTCGAACATCAATGTCTCGAAAAAACTTAAAAATTAGACATATATCACGAGCTTTATCGAATAAGTTTAGAATTTCCGCAGAATTCAAAAATACAAAACGAAAAATAGGTTTTGTGAATATCACGTGACTACGATGTTCAATTGGTTTTTTAAAATAAGTATGTTAATAAGTACTACAATTTCTGCTAATTCATAGCGTTAATATTATCAAAGTGAACACCCTGTATATGCATTATATTCCATTGGAAGAAGAATTGTTGATGTGAATATCACGTGGCTATGGTGCTCAGCTGTTTTTTTGAAAAAGGTACTCTACTTACCACCTTTTGGTAGTTTAAATAAATTCGTAGCGGTAATAATATCAAAGTGAACACCCTACAGACATTATATTTAATTGAAAGAAGAATGGTTTTTGTTAATATAACGTTACTATAATGTTCAATTGTTTGTCGAAATAAGTATCTTAATCAGCATCAAAAGGTCTACTAATTTGGTAATTTAAATAAATTCATAGCGCTAGTAATATAAAAGTGAACACCCTGTATACATCATATTTCAGGTTCTTGGGAATATCACGTCACTTAATCAGCACCAAAGTTTCTACCAATTTTGTAATTAAAAAAAAATTATAGCGCTTATAATATCAAACTGAACACCCTGTATATATTTCAATATAGGTTTATATTTTATTAAAAAATTAAGAGTTTTTGTAAATATCACGTGACTGCGTTGTTCAATTGCTTTTTGAAATGAGCATCTTAATCAGCAAGCACCCAAATTTCTACTAATTTGGTAATTTAAAAAAAATTATAGTGCTAATAATATCAAAGTGAACACCCTGTATATACTTTAATATAAATTTATGTTTTATTGAAAAACTAATGGTTTTTGTAAATATCACGTGACTTTAATGTTCAATAGCTTTTTGAAATGAGTATCTTAATCAGCACAAACATTTCTACTAATTTGGTAATTTAAAAAAAATCATAGCGCTTATAATATCAAAGTGAACACCTTATATATACTTTAATATAGAAAAGATGATGGTTTTTGTAAATATCACGTGACTTTGAAGTTCAATAGCTTTTTGAAATGAGTATCTTAATCAGCACCAAAGTTCATACTTATTTGGTAATTTAAAAAAAATTATAGCGCATATAATATCAAACTGGTATTATAAAATATATTTATATCTTACTGAGAAAAGAATGGTTTTTATAAATATCACGTTACTTCGATATTCAATTGCTTTTTGAAATGAGTATCTTAATCTTAATCAGCACCAATATTTCTTAAAATTTGGTCAAAAAAAATCAGCGCTTATAATATTAAAGTGAAGATACTTTATACTTTAATATATATGGTCGGGATAAACAAGTGATTTTATTATTGTTTAATACCATAAAGAAGGGTGTGGTATCTTAATTAATCACTTTTAATGAACTGTATTACTATAGGGTAGTGAGGGGAATTGAAACATGTATTCGGTTTAATTTACTTTAATAATGCAGGTGTAAATTGCATTTGAATATTATAGATATAAATAAACAGCGTTTTCTATGTTAAATAGAAATTATATGTACAATTCAAAATAATTTTCTTATCTTTCTTATTTTAATACTTTTAGTTCTCCAACTTAGCAACTTTCACACAGCGTACCTTTGCACCTTGACTCTGCTTTACCTGTCTTCAACGGGTAGAGAGTTTACTTAGTTACTTTTTAAACTTAATTTTTGTGTTTACGGAAACCATAAATCCAGCTTTCACCTTGCTTACAAGAGTTATTCGACCAGCAACGTTAATCCGCCATTTTACTTCTTCTTGACGAGAGATGCTACGATTCTGTGGTCTGACAATCGCGTTAAAAACGCCCAAAGGAGGTCTTTGTCCAAGCTTGGACAAAGATAACTGAGGTACACCAGATATTTCCAATATCTGTGCAAACAAAACTAGAAAATGGCCTATTTGGCGCGAAATGACAGCGAACAGCAACTTAGCTGTTGCTCGAGACTGATTATTGAAATATGATCTTTCTTACGATTTCGGGAAGGACAAAAACGCGGGAAACTTACGCTGAAGTTTTTATCTGAGAGGGGGAAAACATCTTCTTTCTTTCTTTTACACACTGCTGTTTACTGACGGTGACACGAATATATTAAATTGAAAACGCTTGGATTGACCCCAATCGAAATGGCAGAATGACATTTAGCTGTATCGGATAGAATCGACCATCCAGGGTTGAACTAAGGGGCATTAAAGAACTTGACATTTGCTGATTTAAATGTACAAATTGGGTTGTACCCGGAGTGAAATAAATATATTTGTGGATCAATCATGACTCATTCATGCTACATACATACAGGGTGTTATCACCAACTTATCCGGTGAAAAATGACAAGTTAATACACTTGTTGAACTGAGTATCTTAAACAGCACCAAATTTCTGCTAATTTGATAATTGAAAAAAAAACCATAGCGCTTATTAAAGTGAATACCCTGTATATACTTAAATATAGATTTATATTTTATTGAATGAGTATCTTAATCAGCACCAAAATTTTTACTAATTTGGTAAATTTAAAAAAATCACAGCGCTTATAATATCAAAGTGAATACCCTGTATATAGTTTAATATAGATTTATGTTTTATTAAAAAAATAATGGTTTTTGCACATATCACGTGACTTTGATGTTCAATAGCTTTTTGTAATGGGTATTTTAATCAGCACCAAATTTTCTACTAATTTGGTAATTTAAAAAAAATCATAGCGCTTACAATATCAAATATGTATTTATATTTTATTTAAAAAGAATGGTTTTTGTAAATATCACGGGACTTCGATATTCAATTGCTTTTTGAAATGAGTATTTTATTCAGCACCAAAGTTTCTACTAATTTGCTAATTAAAAGAAAATCATAGCGCCATTAATACCAGAGTAAATACCCTATATATACTTTAATATAGATTTATACTTTAATATAGATTTATATGTTATTGAAAAAATAATGGTTTTTGTAAATATCACGTGACTTCTATGTTCAATAGCTTTTTGAAATGAGTATCTTAATCAGCACTAAAATTTCTACTAATTTGGCAATTTAAAAACATCCATAGCGTTTATAATATGAAAGTGAAGACCCTGTATATGCTTTAATATATATTTATATTTATTGAAAAAAGAATGGTTTTTGTAAATATCGCGTGATTCGATATTCAATAGCTTTTTGAAATGAGTATCTTAATCAGCTCCAAAGTTTCCACTAATTTGGTAATTTAAAAAAGAATCATAGCGCTTTTAATATCAAAGTGAATACCCTGTATATACTTTAATATAGATTTAGATTTTGATGAAAAAATAATGGTTTTTGTAAATATAACGTGACTTCTATGTTCAATAGCTTTTTGAAATGAGTATCTTAATGAGCACAAAAATTTCTACTTATTTGGTAATTTAAAAAAAGTTTTTTATATCAGAGTGAATACCTTACATAATTCAATATAAATTTATATTTTAATGAAAATGTTATGGTTTTTGTAAATATCACGTGATTTCGATGTCAAATTGCTTTTTAAAATGATTATCTTAATCAGCACCAATATTTCTACTAATTTGGTAATTTACAAAAAATCATGGTGCTAATAATATCAAAGTTAACAATAGTGCCGACTTGAGTTTGGACACCTTGTATATTCTTTATGTATAATCAAGGATTCCTTCAGTTAAGCATATTGAAATAAAAACAGAAGCCAATACTAGTTCAAATCAGGAGAGGAAATAAAGAACATAATAGTATATTATTTTATATGGAGGAAAAGTAATACATTTCATGGCGCGCTCGTGTTTAACAGCCGAATGGAGTGAGGCTGGTAATAGAGAGCAAGCCATGAAAAGTAACTTTTCCTCCAAATAAAATATGCTGTTTTTTCTTCAAATGTCGACAAATTAATGCAAAAACGTCTCTTTTTAATAGTAATAATAATTATTATTAAAGATAAGTGGGTTCGCAAGGCGGCTTAGACCGGTGCGGTGTCGGTGAATAGGCTCAGTTTGTTGCTATAATAATGTCACATAAAGCTGTCAGTGGACACTGTCAACAATAATTATTTTTTAAAAATAGCGTCTTCGATTGCGTTTTAATTCCGTATTGATAAACAGTTATTGAGTAAGTTCGATTAAATAATAACCAATTTGTTCCTAAATTAGTGATTTTTAGAAATGCAGTCACAAATTGAGTGATAAATACAAATTTTAGTTTAATAACTCTTGAGTTCTTGACGCTTATTTTGATGTTTGTTTGTATTATATCTATGTTGATATGACAACACTTTTACCTCCGCCGGCGGAAAAGTGAAAAGTAAAGCTCCGGCGGAGGAAAAACGAAACTTCACTGCCGCCTACACAGTCGAGTAATGATGGATTTACTGACGTTTGAAGAAAAAAACTTTTAAGGATACCTAAATAAAATGTCTGAAATAATTTAAGTTAAAAATTGCACCTTTTCAATTTTTTTATTTTTTATTATACTTATCATTGAAACAATTATTATAAAGCATTTTTGAATGTCTTAGAATTTTTGTTGTATTATTTTACGTTTTATTTTCTTGGGTTTAATCTACAATTTAACCGATTGCATTAAACGAAGAATTTAAGAACCTCTTTAAGAGAAGCAGAAAGCGTAGTCTCTTAAGCTCATTAATCGCAAGTGAGTTTGCCCAAATGATAGTTTTCATAGAAGCGATGTGTCAACAATGGTCGCTATGGAAATTACATTAAGAGCGGTCTTAAGTATCAATAAAAAAAATTAGCCTTAAACCAGTACCAGGGAGTAGAAACATGTGTCAGCTTTTAACGTCTAATGCGCAATATCCGATTAAGCACTTGATAATTGAATTCAATAAAAGTAGAGATCGCTATTTATGTATGAAAAGTTCCCAATTCTACTTAAGTTCTTGATTGTCTTTTTAGAGAGATAAAGATCATAGCAGACGTTTTGAATCTTATGTGTCTGCCGTATGTCGGATTCACGCCCCTCTAGAGGTCGTGCCTACCGACTAAAACCATTTCCTCTCTTTGGCGCCTGCTCCTATCCGGAACTACCAGGGATATTGCTGGGTATACATCAAATTCAAATTGAAATTCAAATATTTATTAGTATCAATAAAAAAAATATTTATACACGTCAAAAAAAAAATCAAATAGAAATCACAATGACACTCAGTAAACTAGCACTACAAAGTTACTTATACTAGGTACATATTTCAATACTAAAATAAAATTTGTTAGAATTCATTAGTATACACAAGAAACAGAATAAAAAGAAAAAACATGTACAATTTTTTTAAACTTATAGGTAGGTACAGTTAAATATTATGTATATAAAAACACTAAGACATTAACACAGACAATATCACATCAAGTCTGAGAAGTCATTTTGGAGGTAGTCCTCAATGGAATAAAAAGCCCTTGCCATTAAGTAAGCTTTAACTTTTCGACCAAATTGCCTATATTCCAATACCCTCACATTAACTGGCAGGGCATTAAAAAATTTTATACAAAAATAGTCAGTACCGCTCCGAGTTCCTGACAGCCTGCGAAAATCAGGGACTATGTCATTGCGATTACGGGTTAAATGACCATGTAAATTACTGTGTAATGAAAACTGTGAGATGTTTTCCTTGACATAGACTAGACATGTATAAATGTATAGAGATGGAAAAGTGAGAAGTTTAAGCATTACAAAGCATTGCTGACAACACTCACGAAAGCCCAATCCAGCCAGGACTCTCACACATCGTCTCTGCAAACCAAAAATCCTCTTTGCATGAGAACTATGTCCCCAATTTAATATTCCATAGAACATCTGAGAAGAAAAGTAACCATGATAGACTCTCAAAAGAGTGGGAAGAGTTACATAGCCTGATATTGCCCTAATCAGAAAGATGACTCTGGAAAGCTTATTACTCAGTTGCAGAACATGTTGCTCCCAAGTTAAAGATGGATCAAGGGTAACACCAAGAAACTTAACAAAGTCATCAGAGGGATGATTCGAATTGCTTCGACGAAAGGTGAAGTTTAGATTTTGAGTTTTAGACCTGTTCAGGCTAAGTTGATTTGATACAAACCAATCAAGCAGATTCTGCATTCTGCTGGGTCACATCCAGGGTATGCCGAACCTGTGGACCTGTAGGGTGATACTTTATAATGTTGGTTGTATCGTCAGCAAAGAGTATAAGTCTAGAATTATTCTCAAAGTTTGATAGGTCATTAATATATATATATCAAAAACAAGAGAGGTCCCAACACTGAGCCTTGTGGCACTCCATGTTTAATAATTTCTTTTTGCGATTTATTATTGTTGAAGTAGACAAATTGAGTACGATCTGAAAG
>MU194922.1:2511-17316 GCA_016904865.1 Pissodes strobi | reverse complement strand
AAAAAAGTTTAGTCTCTCTGTAAGAGAACAATAGTTTTAATGCCCCTTATTTGATCTTCAATTGGTCATTTTACTCACTAGCTAAATTAACCACTTTATGAGTAACACTGATTAATTAATGGTTAATCGCAGTTTAATGCGGTGGCCATCAGCTTGTCTGTAAATTTATACTATTGCACGATAGTCAGGCCACTTAGTAGCATTAATAGCAGGAATTTTATTAAAAAAGCTATCTTCATAGTAGAAAACTTTAAAAAAAATCATCAACAATCGCGAAGTATCGAATGAAACGGGATTGTCCAGAATCTCCTTTATCGAAGATCACCTTAACTACTAGGATAGCTCTTCATAGTTTATATAGCGTCGTGAAAGTGAGAATTGCAGAATATGACAATTGGTGAGCTTGACAATACATGTGGCTTTATGTATTAGGTGAAAACAAAAAGCTATACTGGATGCATCTATTATGTACTTCGAGAAAATCAAAAACATGGCAGGTGGAAAATACCTTATAAAGACCACTTGCTAGTAATCCAAAAGATTTCGCTGGACGGACATAGTGATGTAGTTTTTGAAAATTATAAGGTACATTTTTTTTAATGAACAAACTTAGTTCTCCGAAACGCAATGTGCTGGACATTGTCACTTAGAAATATATAATTTCGGTAAAATGCCTGTAAAATAGTTCTGATGCAGTCTCCGTTGGATCCAATAATACTTACCAAACCGCTTTCGTTACATTTTAAGAAAGGCGTGCTTTCGTCTTTTCATCATTTTTCCTACGATATTTACAAACTTTTCATTATATTCTGGAGTTTTCAAAACCGACATTACTAACGCTGCTTAGCGGTAATCTCTTTAATGATAAATGGGTTTTAATTATTAATATTTATGAACGAAAAATGTTTCTAGAATAATAGGCGCGATTATAATATGGTGTTATTTTTATTAAGACAAAAATCGACCTAATCTAGTTCTCACTGCAAGAGCAAATGAAAGAATTATTATACTTGGAAAAAGATAGGAAATTATCAGACGGACGCAGATCAGAATATGGGAAATATAAGTAAAAGCAGCACTCAAAGGGCATTAAATATAAGCTGCCATCATACATTTAAATTCTTACTAGTCCAAGTATTAACTGCATATGATCTTGCGTCTATACCTTGTCAAGTTCAATTTAGGAATAAACAGCTTCCATTTGAGTATATACAACTTAAAATTGAGAACAATCAAACACAACTTGGAGGTAATCATGAACAAATTGGAATGTAACAAATTCAAATTGAGATTAAACAATTTCAAAATGAGCATATAGGATATCTGTTAAAATTTGAAACACATACAGCATTAAGTATCACCAAAGAGATAGTCTGAGGAAAAGCAAGCCAATATATTTTGAAAATAACTTATTTTAAGAAATAGATGAATGAAAGTATTTAAAAAAAAAAACATATTTGTGAAGTACATAATAAAAATTTAGATTGGAGGACACTGGCTAGTACACTGAATGTGTAGAAGTAGACCGCGTATCGTTGGGCAAATTCACAAGAAGAAGGTAGACGAAGCCGATCTAAAATGACCAATGAACATCGCGCTTTGATGGAGGGAAAATCCAAGAATAATCAATGCACAAATGAAATAAACATTTTTAATTAAACATCAACTTAATGGGACCACAGAGTGTTTTACACATTTATATAGATAATCTAATGTATATAATAAAAGACAGAGAGAAGAAGGGAACAAAACGAGCGAATAGTGAAGAAACCAAAACAAAACGAAGTGTATATACTCATAAACTTTTATATTTCCAAGTACAAATTGTGCATATTGTGAACTACTAAAACGCATAATCTACTAAATCAATATTACTCTGTCCTTAGTTTGAACTTGAACTTGTCAACTAGATAAGGTGCAATAGAAACTTTAAGTGAAATTGAGCTAAACTAATCTGCCGTTAGAAACGGTCAAATACCTATGTAAATAAAATAGCAAAAGTTAACTGTAAATAAAACACAGCACAGCCCTTAAATTTTATTACAAGCAGAACTTTAAAAAAAATTCCAAGCACACCACAATCGAAAAGACACGCGCATTATTATAATCAAATAAAGTGTAGCTTCGTTAAAGCTTTGACAAAAAGACATTGTTTTCACCAAAGTGTCTTCTTTATCATTTCTTCTCACCTGACGTAGATCGATCCCTGACCTAAGCCAGATAGCCTACACGCCAGCGCCAGCCGAGGACAGAATTAGCATTACTTCCAGTTTAAATTTATTGATATATTTAGTTTTCTAAATGACATATTATTTTTGCGTTAAAATATTCAATTTAAAATCTACATTTGTTTTAATGCAGAACCTAATTCTAAAACAATTTTACCCATTGATTCAATCTGTTTCAAGGATATTATACAGGATGTTTAAAAATAATGAGATAAAAAGCAGTAACAAATAAATTTCTTACAGCCAACAGTTGATATTAGCCATTGTAAATAAAGAATGTCTATTCAAAATTTTATTTCCGGCGAATTAATTATTTTGTAGAAAACCCGGTAATTGTAGTTTTTGAGAAACTACTTGTCTAATTTTAAGTATTCTTCTACAGTATGCAACATTATTCTGATCTTCTTTATTATTATTATTATTTGAGATTACTGACAATGCTAATGATCCTCAACAAATGACAAACAATAATTATTGTTCAGTTACTAGTGGCCATCATGAGGGATTACCATCATGGCTTAATGAAATAAAGTTATTAAGCGTTTAATTTGTATTAGTATCTGACTGAACTGGCTAAAATTTGGATTTTGATATTATTCACAAACTTTAATAATATAGCTCGAAGAAAAGATAAATCTCAATATTTTTAAATTTGTACATCATTTCATGAAGTAAATTGTTGGTTGACTCAAATATCTTCTTTACTTAAATCGATTTTCAGTTGCTGAGATAAATTAGTTGATCAAGAAAAGTGCTAGTAGCTAATAAACTATACATTTTCGTATAGGATATATTTCGCTTGAAGAAAAATGGTATTCCTTAGATCAATGTTTATCTATCTGGCACGTCATTTTACAACATCCTGTACAATAAATTTTAATTTTCCTTACCTGATATTATTAATTAAAATATTTTAATGTTGAAGCAATAGAAAACATTATTTACCCATAACCTTTATTGTTTGCAAACAATTTGAAAAATTATATGACTGGAAAAATGGCTTAAAACAAATGAATTTGTTGTAGTTCCGAAGAATCGAAAATGCTAGATCTTAAAAATTGTTTTTATTTCAAACAATGTTCGTATTTAACTTTCCCGTCTATATCTCTTAATTTTTGAGACATCCGTAGGCCACCCTGTACAAATGGGGTCTGAAAAGTGGTTGAGTGGAAAAAGTATATTTGTATTTCGCCTACGTGAGCGATTTCAGATGTTGCCCTCCCCTGCGACCCTTGGTCTATTGTGGCTCACATCTGTGGTTTCCACTTGGCCAAAGGCTCGATCCTTTTCATGAAATCGACTAGCTAACTGGTATGGATAGTTGTCAAATCTGTAATTGTTATTTGAGAATTTCCAAACACTGTTTGTCTGGTTCTTTCCATTGCAGGTCAGTCGCATAAAACATGCTCCATTGTTTCTTCGTCCTCCAAGCACAAGCGGCATTCTGTTTCTTCGCAAAGCCCTTTCGTATTCATTTGGCTTCTTAGCCGATAATGGCCAGTGTACATGCTAACTATAGCCTGTAACTGCTGTCGGCCAAATTAAAGTAGTTGTCTAGTTCTCACTCCTGATTGCAAGTTCACTGCCATCTTTGAATATATTAGGCCCTGGCAACTCTCTCTATTTGTTTACAAATTTGTTGTTGTGTCCACTTGGAGAGGGCTTCTTTAGCTATATTGTAAGCGATTCTCAGTACTGGTTCTGGTCCTATGAAGGCCGTTGCGGCCACCTGCTTTGCAAGAGGATCAGCTATTTCGCTCTCTTCATAATATCCTGTATGACCAGGTGTCCAGATCAGTGTGAGTTTATTTTCTCTACCTTCTTTGGTGAGTAGTTCCTGGCATTTCCACATCAGTTTGGATGGACAACGGCTAGATTCAAGAGCTCTCAAAGCTGCTTGACTGAACGAGAATATTTTGATCAACTCGCATTTCCAACTTTATCGATGAGCCACTGTGCAGTCATATCAATAGCTTGAACTTCAGCCTGAGAAATGGTTGCATGTTTGCCTAGGGAGCACTTAAGCTTAACCTTACCATTTTTATTCCATGCAGCGGCTCCTATACCATCTTGGAGCCGTAAATTTGTACATTCCATGTACTTTTAAAATATCACGAATAAACTTTACATTTCATGCCCTTAAAAACCATAAGGCAAATTGCATAATTGTATTCTAGAATATCCTACGTCATGTTTGCGCCTAGAAATAATACCTTCGTTTCAAAATTCAGGCGTACGCTATTTGTGAATAAGATGGATACGTATAAGCAAAAAAGGACGCCTTTTATAAAAGGGGCATTCACAATAAAATCGACTTGGCCATTTTAGCGTAAAATTGAAGCCATATGAAGCCGATATCAACGGTTCAGTTTACAAAGTTATTTCTGGAAAAGAAAAACGGATCCAACTTTTATTTTGTATGGTCCGAGCAGTCAAGAGATAAGGAACAAGCGAATAAGGACCCTCTTTCGTTAGAACTGCGGCATTCAATTATTTTATCTAACAGCGTTGACTGACATGTAATGGTTAAGTGATGGATGCTTTGATAGATATTGTTGCTTTAAATTTATTGTACAATTTTGATATTTTGTAAATTTCATAAAAACAGATGGTAATAATAGTATATTATGCAATGAGCATTTAATAACAACTATAAAAGCATGACTTCACGACTATGATAATTACGAAACGAGCCTTAGGCGAATGTCGTCTTGCTGAATGTGAGTGTCATAATAACCACTATTATTTTTTACGAAAAGCCATAATAATGAAAAAAAAATATATTTTAATTTTTAAGTTGTACTAAGTAAATAGTAGTTATGAATAGTAAAAATTGACACATTTTAAATTAGTTATGGACGTGGCAGTCTTTGTGATTGACGGAATATTGTTCTGTTATTGGTTATAAACCTGTATCTCAATGAAACACATGTATCTGAGTGAATCCCATTACACGTAGCAAATCAATCAGTATAGTACTGTAAAACAGTGTACTTAATACACTTTTTGGAAATATATGATCGTCCACCATTTGCCTCAAACAAAAATTATTTTAAACTCCTTTGGGGTGGTTGCTATCGGGCATAGTATTTAGAAAAATTATTGTATCTCCCTTTATTCCCTAGAAAAAAAATATGATAGGTGTACTTCAAGTCGCCCCACGACAGAGCAACTTGAATTTTGTTTATTATTAATACTGTACTTACTACTAGGAACGCAGTTGAGGTGGCATTACATGCGCAATGTGTGATTTCATATATCCACCTTCAAATATAACGATTTTTTTCATAATTTTTTTTAGGAAAAAAATATCCAATAAACCTTCTTATATTGTTATTCTTAATACATTTTTGTTAGTATATATTTTGGATAATTTTGGCGAAACTTAAATTACCTATGAAAATATTGTCATCATATACACGGTGTCCCATATAAGAATGCACACTACAGGGATCTGGTAAACTAGAAGAGGTACAAAGATGATTAAATTAGAGAAAAGTTGCGCCTTGATGAACTCTACAACGTCATGTTTCGAAATCTCAAAAAATGCGATTACTTCCGAAGATATTTGGAAAAAAACGAATTTTCCCGTTTTCGTTTTTATTTTTTTCTGACTTTATTTGTACAGATATGACAATACAAATTTCACATTACCATTGCTACTTTTCCTGCTCTTCAAGTTGATATTAGATTTTCAATCTGACGTTTGGTTTCTTAGCGACCATCATCAACTTTGTTTTTTTTAATGGTCGAAATTTTTTTTTTATTCGTAAAAACTCTAATTTCAATCCTAAATCCAACGACATATCGCTCTTAACATTTTGCCGACGTTTCGGATGAAAAAAACCATCATCAATGTTATTTGATGATGATTACGAAGGAACGAAACGTCGAATCAAAAACATAATTACGTCATCATGTAGAGGGGAAAAAATGGCATAGGAATGTGAATTTTATTTTGATCTGTCTTCTTTTGTGAAATCAAAAAAAAAAAAATTATTGTCAGAATTTATGTTTACAATTTCAAGAATTCGTAGATTTTTTCTGTTTCTACTGTAAGAGATAGATTAAAATAAATTTCTCGTTTTTATTGTCTTTTTCTCCTCTACAGCATGACGTCATTCAATTCTTGATTCTACGTTTTGGCTTTTCTCGACCATTATCAACTTTTTTAAAATAATCTCAAAATTTTAAGCTTTAACTATTATTAGGACAAGTAAGCAAAATATTATCATCAAATAATTAATCGCGAGTTATTCCAGTTACAGCGTCTTGAAATAGTAGGCTTTGAAACGCATTTGTTTAAATAAATCATGTCGATCTGTCAGTATTGCCGATAAATCGAAATTTTTACGTAAAGAAGTAGATTTAGTTCGGAAATTACCGATTAAATTTAAACTTTTTCTTGCCTTGTGATAGTGTGAGTGTTTTTTAATGATGGGACATTTTTCAAATGAAGAAAAATTGGACATGTTATGTTGTTATATTGAAAGCCATAAAAATTGTTTCGACGCTGAAAGGCAATATTTGCTCAAATATCCAGAGCGACGCCAACCTAATAGATCAATTTTCAAAAGACTTCTCACAAACCTAAGGGAATATGGCGCATTTCAAAAACCAGTGTCGCATAGAGTAAAGACGAACGATCCAGAACAAACATTAACCGTTTTATTGGCTGTACAAGAAGAAGATAGTGTGGGATTAAGATCAATCGAAAAAGAGCACAATGTTCCTAAGTCCAATGCTCAAAGGATACTTCACAAGGAAGGTTATCGTCCATTTAGATTCCGGATTTGTCATAGTTTAGTACCTGGTGATCAACAGCGAAGAATGATTTTTTGCGAGTGACTGACAAGAATGTGTGATGAAGATCGTGAACTTCCAAGAACTATTCTTTGGTCAGACGAAAGTTATTTTTGTAACAATGGAATTTTTAATCGACATAATCGACATTATTGGGCAAAGCATAATGAACATCGTGTACAACCATTGAGGCACCAGCAACGCTTTGGCTTTAATGTGTGGTGTGGTATTTTAGGAACAAGGATTATCGGACCAATAATTTATGAGGGTACTCTAAATGCAGAAAGATATTTCCAGTTCTTGAGTAAAGATATTGAAGATATTGTTGATAACATTCCTCTGGCAGAAAACAATAGTATTTGGTTTCAGCAAGAGGGGGCACCTCCCCATAATTCTCGGAACAACGTTGAATATCTAACAGAACGTTTTCAGAACAAAGTAATCGCCACTAATGGCCCAATAAGATGGCCTGCGCGATCTCCCGACATCACTCTCAAGTCTACTGGAAAACGTACGAAAATGTAGAACAACTTAGAGCCGAGGTTCAAGCCGCTATTGCAAGGATAACGCCAATGATGCTAGAAAACGTAATGAATGAAATTGTTTACCGTTGCTACGTTTGTTTAGAGAATGAGGGAGGACTTTTTGAACATATGATTAAATAAGATTGTTTCAATGAACTATTTTGCAGCGTAGAAATAAAATATTTAGTTTTTTGATAATAACATTTTGCTTACTGCACGTATGTGATACGTCGTTGAATTCAGAATAAAAAGGACAATTTAACTGTCCTGAAATAAAATTTTGGGATTATTGTAAAAAAAGTTGATAATTGTCGAGAAAAGCCAAAACGTAGAATCAAGAATTGAATGACGTATTGCTGTAGAGGAGAAAAACACAATAAAAATGTAAAATTTATTTTAATCTATCTCTCACAGTAGAAACAGAAAAAAATCTACGAATTCTTGAGATTGTAAACATAAATTTTGGCAATTAATTTTTTTCTGATTTCACAAAAGAAGACAGATCAAAATAAAATTCACATTCCTATGCCATTTTTTCCCCTCTACGTTATGACGTAATTATATTTTTGATTGGACGTTTCGTTCCTTCGTAATCATCATCAAATAACATTGATGATGGTTTTTTTCATCCGAAACGTCGGATAAATGTTAAGAGCGATATGTCGTTGGATTTAGGATTAAAATTAGAGTTTTTTAGGAATAAAACAAATTTTTTCGACCATTTAAAAAAACAAAGTTGATGATGGTTGCTAAGAAACGAAACGTCAGATTGAAAATCTAATAACATCAACTTGGAGAGCAAGAAAAGTAGCAATGGCAATGTGAAATTTGTATTGTCATATCTGTACAAATAAAGTCAGAAAAAAATAAAAACGAAATCGGGAAAATTCGGTTTTTCTCAAATATCTTCGGAAGTAATCGGATTTTTTGAGATTTCGCAACACGACGTTGTAGAGTTCAGCAAGGCGCAACTTTTCTCTAATTTAATCATCTTTGTACCTCTTCTGGTTTACGAGATCCCTGTAGTGTGCATTCTTATATGGGACACCGTGTATTTAAAATTTCAGACCTTTAAATTTTATATGCCCTCGTCGTAAGGTGTCATATATATTTCTCCTATTCTTAGACAATTGCAATATGTTTTTCCAGGGAAAAACACAAAAATTCGGGAGTTTGCTAGCCTTCCTTAGGAATGTGCAGAGGTAAGTATCGTTTCTCTCACAATTTAATATTTGAGCCCCGTATTGCCTTTTGGTACCAGCATCGGTTTCAATGTCAACAAAAATTTAGTTATTTGGCTTAAGATTCGCTAAATCAATAGTAGAAAGTTTTCGTTATTTCCATCGATTTCCAGATCAGAAAGCGTTTCTGTCGATAGTCAAACATCTTTCACTGTTCCTTTTTTTTTTTTTTTGTTTTTGGATGGTGGTATTTCCGCTAACGTTGATGGCATATCTAGTTCTTCCAGAGCTACGCTTTTACCTGATTCAATAGAAATTTTTGGCTTCCTGCGAACCGAAGTTGTCTCCTTAAATCTAGATTTTTGAACATAATAAATTTTGCGGCATCGTTTTTGGTATCTTGTTCCTATCTAATCTTAATAGACTACAAAGTCTGATTTAAAGTTCTGTTCGCTATTTGCTGTAACCCTGTCTAGTGTCTGTTGTAAAAGACGTGAAAACACTTTATCCGAAGTTCTTGAAGTATCTTCCTCCAAGCGGTCTTAATTGGCCGAAAGTTACTAACGTCTGATTGTTATGTGAGCTTGGTAATGTTAGGCGATAAAAGGATGAAAATAATATTAGTGTTAATACACTTTGAAATAACATTAAAATAAATATGGCTAGGTATCTTATTTCCAATGGCAATTTTTGGGATCTAATAAAAATTATTTAAAATATTGCAATACTATTCTGGAAGGCGGACGCCCTAGCTAGAGAAGGCTCCGCGCGTAGATACATAGGACCTGATCCCTATGTGGGGATCGCCCAATACGCCCATGAAAGGACTTTGGAGGCCTGAATGATAGGTTTCACGCTAAAGAGGTATGGTGAACAGCTGTGAGAATGAGACAGACAAGGCTCATGCTACATAGGCCCGTAAGGAGGCACACCATTAGTTTGATGGGCCTACAAACGAAGGAGTGTAGGGCGCTGGTGAGATTCTACACTGAAACAATCATTTGGATATGCTCGTTCCAATGTCAGTAATTATGCATTTTCTGTAACAATTCGCGGTTAAATATCCAAAAGCAATTCATTTATTTTCTTACATTCACAAACTTCAATATAATCTAGCACACCATTGGAATTATTTTAATGTAATTGATTTGTCTATGCCACTGGACTGTAGGCATATAGTTTTTGTAATCCCAAATATGATTGCCGGAATCTTGAATTTAATATGAAAAGTTGGCGATGTAGATAGGCAACTAACAATGCATCTATTAATTTTACAGCTTTTCTTTAGTTTGTGACATGACTAGGTGCTTTGTTTTGACTGTTACATAATTCAGAATGTTTTGTGAAGGAGGTTTGATCGAGTTTTTCGCGGAATCTTCTAATTAGGAAGTGAATTCGTGATTACTTAGTTGGTGGTATTTGAATTGACCTCGTATCGACTCTGGTTTTGTAGGTTGGTCTCGTCTCATCCTGCGGAAGTTAGTTATTATGAGTTTTGGTGAATAAAACCGATTGTTGCTGAAGCAGAAGTCCCTTTTCGAATAGACCTTCAGGCCTAAGGGTGTAAAGGCGGTGACAACGGAGTCAAGAATGTTTTGTTAATTTCCCTGGAAATTGATAGCAGCGAGGCTGGATATAATAATTTTCGACTCCAATGGCATTTTAGTATGGATTAGCCGACACTGAGGGAGAGCCGAACATCAGGTAATTAATTGAGTGATGGCGAGTTTTTTTTAGCAGCACGAGGACGCCATTTTGAGACGTCTTATGTTCGTTTTTTATTTATTCTACCTTGAAATTTACTCTTAACTCTACCTACATAACTTTACTCTAATTGTAACTTCAACTCTGATGGGATCCTGAATTTGAACTGGTTCGAGTGATGGTACTAAATTTCAATTCATATGGGCAAATGAGGAGACTATAGGAGAGGATCAGGAGATTCACGGACGCGTTCCATTCCAATCGTAGCCTGGTGGGTAGCAATGTAATTGTTGGTTGGAAAGTGGAAATTGCATGGTCGGGATGACTCCGTGGTTATGAAACCACTTTGCTGAAGAAGCGTTTTGGAGCCCTGAGCATTCTCGTCTGGAATAAGATAAGTGATCCTTTTTACCTTTTAGAAATTTTTGCACAATTCCTCATTATTTCATCTTTTTAAAACTGAAAAACCAACATTTCAAAATTTAGTTTTAAGTATCTTTACCGTATCTATCTTACCTTTATCTTACCTTTGATTTATTTTGTATATTTACCTTATTGTACAGCTATATTACCGTAATCTCAACACGAGATTATATATCTTTAACTTTAAGCCTCATAACTTGGACTTTGATCTTATCAATCAAATTTTGTACATTTATTTCATTGTAAATTTACCTACTGTATCTCAAAACGAGATTATCTATCTTTAACTTTAAGCCTCGTACTTGGATTTTGATCTGATCAATCAAAATAATTATCTTTAGTGAGTACCTACTATGTATTATAGAGATTGAATACTCATGTACATACTCAATATTAATCTCGGAAATTTCCATTTGTAAATTTTTGTAAACTATTGTTTCTTACTTATCTTTACTCTAGTTACTACAGAACAAGTAGTGATATTATTTGGCTACATTTAAATTTTTCAAGGGTAAGCCCGAAATTTAATATAAATTTAATTTCTCTCAGAGACGTCTCTGTCAGATTTTACAGTTATCTCCCGATTAGACATATTTTCTAAATACAATATGTGATTGAAGTTCTTCTTAAGTATTGCTTATTTTATCTTACCTATACAGATTGTTAATTGGTAAAACATTTTCATTATAATTACTATGGGATTATGTAATGAAATATTTTGACTTATTAATGGGCTGATCGTAACTTATGGGCTATTCGCTTATCAGAACCATTAATTTTAATTAGGGTCGTAAAGAAAATTTCTTATACTCCAATCTCATTATATTGTAATATGTTAAGTATTGCTTATTCTATCTTACCTATGCCAAGCGTAATTGGTGGTTGGAATTAAGATGTAATTTTGAAAAGATACTCAGTAGAGTCAAAGATTATTATTAAAATTTTTGAGGGAAAGCATCTAGATCTGGCGCCCACATTTAATTGAATTTTCAGGATTCGAACTCACACCCCTAGTGCCACCGCAGTAAGACATATCTGAGCAGCGACAGGGTAACTCAAGGAACGTTTAACTCTTACTTTTATTTATTCAAATAATTCCAATCAAAATCAAAACAGCAGTTTTAAATTGGAAAATAAAAGCAAAGGGGAAATGTTATAACACAGACACTATATTTAGATGGTACCTGACTCTGCTGATAATTGTAGAGAAGGGGGAGTGTAGATAGTGCATTGAAAACGATAAGCCCATCTACTTACGAAATGCCCCGCCTTCAAGTGGGCAAGGTTCAGAATTTTCTAATGTTTTTAATGTTCTAAGTGCAAGGCCGCTGCTGCTGGGGGCCACTCCTTCTGATACTTGTAATATGCTGGAATGCTGGAACAACCAATCTTTAAATATATCAGTGTCAAACTAGTCAGAATAGTAGCGATTGTATCTGGACCAGCTCATGAATTTTCCATCCATGTGCTCCATACATGATATGGAAGCAAAACTCATGAAGCCAAACAAGCAGACATGGCTGAGGTCATTACTTTTTCCGCCGTTTCAGAAGTTCCTCGAACGATTATTTTCACATAGTTGGGATCATCAGTGAAACTTGCTTCACCATAATTATCTATCTTCTGAGGTGAAGGATCATATAAACTTTCTGGCAAATTTCTGAAATATATATTAACTCTCCCGGTCTAGATTTGATCTCTAATTTCTTTAATCCATTGGGAAAGCCCATAGATATATAAAAGAGAAACGTCAATAGGAAAGCCTAATTGATAGGTTTGGGGTAGCCAATAATTTTGGGCAATTGCTAGATAGGTTTTAAAGGGACCATAGACAGCGACGTTCAGTGACTGCATCCTATGGGTGGTGTGTGGCGGGAAAGAGAGGAGGACGATCCCGTTTCCTTATAGTAACGAATAGCTTCAACAGAAAGATGTGTCTTATGATTGTCAATCAGCAGAAGAATTTTGCGCTCGGAAGAACAATGTGTGTACTTTTGGATATGTTTCAAAACTTCAGGAAATAGCTCTGAAGTCATATTCTTATTTCCAAGTGCAATAGATCCTGTTGGTGATACTTACAATGGGAAAGCCTAATTGATAGGTTTTTCTTATATCGCTATAAATACTTTTGTGGTTAAGTGGTTTCAAATTTCCATGCCCTTTCAAGTAGAATTTAACTTTTTTTGCCGAATTACGAGGGTAATCCGAATCTGCTGCAATAGTTATAACCTTAATAAGGCTGTTTTCCTCTTCGGCAGGCAATGCGGTTTGGCCCCCAACTGACTTTGTGTGTTTGCCTTGATGGTTCAATATGGAGTTTCATATTCTTCCCTCAAGTCCCTGAAGGTTTGATAGTGCTGCAATACATTTTCCAGAGTTTCTTTACTGTAACATGTTTATGTTTTAATCCTCGGCTTTCTGTTGTAGGTGCGGACCATTTTTTAAATCGTCGCTGAAATAATACACAAAAATAAAAAGATAAACCAGTGAGGAACAAAACGAGAAGAAATAAAAATGAGATTCGAATATAAATGTCTACTAAATAACTATTCAGCGAGTGATAAGAAAGCAAAATTCGTTACATTTTTTCTGAAGTCTACCAATAAATCAGCAGGTGTACTGTAATATATACAATAGCATAAATTCAACTAAGTGGAATGCTAGATGTTATTCGAGCAATATTTCGAGACGACGCATCAGAATGCAGCAATTATTATGATAACACGATACAAAGAATATCAAGTGGCCTCGATGTTTTCAAGTGGCCCCATTTTACGACTGCAGAGAAAAGTTGTTTTCCAAAATCATCTGTAGCATGGACAATAATAATTAGTTCCATGCAGCATTTTTGCAGATCCCTCACATTTTTAGTGTATGTATGGCAGGTGCTCGGCCAAATGAATATCATTTTATTATTCCTTTTAAAATTACTTACCATAAATATGGGAGATGACGTTATAGCTTAGATGATTTTGTCGTTTTAATTTAATTCACTACTGCGAACTTGTCGCTCATTTGAAAGATACTTAAGTCTTCGCTTTTGTTTATAAATGAGTCCAAGGATAGTTAATTCAATTCATCATTACCAAGACGGGCGTATTTAAATTTATTTTTTCTAATACAGTTTATATTTCCAAAAATAACTAATCTCCTAACACCTTTATGAAATTTAACACCGATATCCCCTTAGGTGAAGTGCTTATTGAACCTTTCAACAGTCAGTTTAAATTCGATGCCAATAACTTACAGCACAGACTAATTATACGGGCGAGTGTTGATTGAGCAAATTATAAATATTTTGAAGCTTATTTCGGATCGTTGATTTAAGGTCTATTGTAACATTGTTCAACCATCAAGCATTAAGAGCTTATTTTGCTGTAGAAACAATAACATGTTATATCCACAATTAAGGTATTTTACCCTATAAAATTAGCACTTTAGCGTAGAGAAATCTCTAATTACCAATAATTTAGAGGAATACTAAACAATATTGTTGCCGTATTGAAATAAGCATTCAAAGTTAGTAGACTTATTACTATATTGAATATTAACACTAGTAAATTCGAACCGTTCTGATTTCGAAGTGTTCAGTTGGCATGTTGTGAAGATCGCCTTCGGATTTCGAAACTTATAGGTTGGTAGATGATTTAACATGGATCCACGATGATTTTTAGATGCGCAGATATAGGTACCCCTTCGTTTATCTATCCTCGCTGTTGGAAAGGTCGTTTTGTATCTCCATAAAACTATGACGAATAATCATTATCATGTGCTTTTCGATGCACCATTTCATCACAAACAGCTACTTTGAACACTTTGTAATATGTTGTACGGACGATATTCATAATTATGTAGAATATCTGTTCATGTATTCAAAAACCTAAAACTGGTATCGGCAACAGAATATGTGAGATAATCTAAAGGAAAAATAATATCAAATTT
>MU194921.1:1263-17316 GCA_016904865.1 Pissodes strobi | reverse complement strand
AATATGCAAACTGTCAAATTGACCTAAATTCGTCAGGGATACCGTAACATCTGGAAATGGGCTCAAGTTTTACGGGCCGCGCCGCAAATTTTAAGTTTCACGAACTTGTAAAATCTTAAATTATGCACATGTGAAGGTTCCCTTCGATTAATCTGACCAATGGCGTTAAAATTCGTGATTCGTATTTCGTGATTCATTGCTATATCAACAACATGAACTGCCCTTTAGGGACCTGCAAACACGTCGCCGCCTGCTTGTAGGTAGGTAGCTAAATTTGAAAGCAATTATTCTCAATTTCTCTAATTTCAGAATATAAAACACCACGCATGGCATGTCCATCCGCTCGCTTTGATCGCTCCGGTGGCTCAACCGACACAGTAGCGGACTAACGAGAGGGTGGGCGGTGGGAGCGGCCCGTCCCGGGCCGCAACGCTGGGGGGCCCAATTTAAATATATAAAATAAAAAAAAATTAACAGTCTGTATCTCAGTAGCGACCTGCGAAAGTAGTTTTTCAAAACTCAAATTAATAAAAGATTATCTACATTCGACAATGACCGACGACAGATTAAATTATTAATAGAAAATGTCTGAAAATTTAGATTATGATGAGTCAATTAGTAACTTTAGTTCGTTAAAAGCTCGGAAACACATTATTATATAATTATTTATTTATTTATTTATTTATTCATACACGGGCTAAATCCATTCGTACAGGAGTACCAACAATAAAACTAAAAACAAAACAAGAAATAAAACTAAAATTAGATAAACTAAATCTAAGTATGGTCATCGAGTAGAACATTCGGTGGTATAGTTAAAACAAACATCATATATGTTTTACCTAACATGTTTAGGAACCTTACAAAAAAACATTAGTCATTAGTACTGTAATGCCTCTTCAAGAATAACTTAAAACAATTCAGCGATCTGTTAAAAGAGTCTCCCTCAAATTTGTTTGCATTTTTCATGATTCTATTTATGGGGGAGTTCTCTCCATAAAAAGTTTTATGCTGACACAAGTAAAAAGTTCGTTGGTTTCTTAAAAACCTCGGAGGAACATAAAGCTGAAATTTATTTAATAGTTCTGGGGAATTTAATTGCCCATTTATAACTTTGTGTGTTAAAACAATATCACATATTTCCCCTGCATATTTTTAATTGCTTTAGTTTAAAACTCTCTTCAAGTTCTACATAATTAATATTTTCCATTCTTATGCCTTTTTTAAATGCTACATATCGAAAAAATTACGTTGTACAGACTCCAATTTATCTATATGAGTTTGGTAGTAAGGACTCCACACACTAGTACAGTTTACTAAATGTGATCTTACAAGAAATGTGTAAAGCAATATAATCGAGTTGTGTCCTTTGTGTTTCTTTTAATAAAACCTAAGATTTTTAAAGCTTTGTTACGGCAGCTATCTATGTGATGGGAGAATGTGAGCTTTGAATCGAAAAATACTTCAAGATCTTTAATGAGATTGACACGCTGAATGCCACATCTGTTGATTTGATAATTATTAGGAACCGTGTTAAGATATTTAGAAAATTGGATATATTTACATTTATCAGTATTAAGGACCATTTTGTTCCTAACACACCAGTCATAAAATCTGTCGATGTCCTCCCGAAACTGCACAATGTCACTGTTAATCCTTTTACATATTTTCAAATCGTCCGCGTATAAAATATAGTCACATGTTAAAAAAACAATTGCATATATCATTAATATAGATATTAAATAGTAATGGGGCCAAATGTGCCCCTTGAAGAACCCCAGAAGTAACACTTACGACTTTTGAGAAGTGATTCTTTATTTTGACAGCTTGTGTTCAACCAGAAATATATGAATTGATCCATTGCAAAAGAGTGCCATAAATCCCATAAACAGACAATTTCCTCAAATGCAACCGATGATGTATTTTATCAAAAGCGTTTGAGAAATCGATGTAGACCGAGTCCACAATACTGCCTTTCTCTATTGTCTCCGATATATATTCGGTTTAAAGCAACAGATTGGTAGTAATTGATTTATTTTTAGAAAATCCATGTTGCTTCGAAATTATAATATTTCTAAAAGAGTCCTCCATAAAGTCAATTATTATTGACTCCATTATTTTTCATATAAGAGATATTTTTGAAACGGGTCTATAATTTTTAATACAGGATTTACGGCCAGAGTTTTTATATATGTGGGATATATAAAAGAGTTTCCAAACAATTGGAAAACTCCATTAGCAATAGAGTTATTAAATATTAACTAGAGGGGCCTTGAAAGTGAAAGAGATCATTCTTTTAGAAATTTAGCTGTGAGTGCATCTGGGCCTGGACGCTTATTTAAATCAATTTTATTGAGTCGCGTCAATACGTCCAAAAAGCTGAAATAGTAGAAACTAATATTCAAGTTGGTTTTAGAGCAGCAAATTTCTTTTTCATGGATTATACAGAGTTCATAGCTCAACTGTATTAATTACATTTCATTTTACTAATATATTATTCTCATATAATTATAGTATATTTTTTTGGGATCACTTTTTTCTTTGATGAGTATATTGATCGTTTATATTCTTTTGGAGGTTGTTTCTGACTTAAAGTTAAAAATCAGTCCTGTCACGGACTTACTGTTTTATTGAAGTTTTTTGGTTGTCGTGAATTTAAATTGGAAAAGTGGCCTTTTTTGATTGTCATTAATGGAAACATTTGCTAAACAAATATACAAATATATAAAATCCGCTTCGTCCGCTCGTGGAAGGAGTGTTTCTTTAACAACTTTTGGGTAAAAATTTGGGCGTGGATCCCTCAAAATTTTCCGCTCGCAGGCGCATTGACCTCCGGCGGCGCTTGCGGCGAGCGTCAGTACCCCTCCCCTCTCACCCATAACTCGGAGCTAAATACGCCTTTGAGGGGCCCCTATATAGTTAACCGCCCCGGGCCTCATAAGTTGTTATTCCGCCACTACCGACAGGGAGTATCTATCCCAAGGCATTGTCTTTACTGTATAAACAATGTAAAAAATGGTTTTGGTTAGTCGTTCAATCAACTTTCGGTTAGTTTCAGGTAGTTCCAATTTATTTTAGTCATTTGAACCGATTCCGATACGTTATAATCAAATTTAAGCTTAAATAAACAAACTAACACGATCTCTCACGCGTATGACGTCATGTGGCAAATGTAGCATGCACTTTTTCACAATTTGAGGCCCTATGCTGGGAAAAAGGAAACATTCTTAATCTTAAAGCAATTTATTGTTATCTGCTTCGCTTTCTTAATAACATTGTAATAAATTTTTGTGTACATACTGTACTAACTTTTATTATAATCCCCCCGGTCGCATTTTTTCTGAGTTTTTAGTGTTTGCGATGATATCCTAATTCCCGATGTTATCCAGGTTGCTGGTATCCCGTCTCCTTCTACTTTTTTTTAAGGGAATGCTGTATCGATGTAATGCTGAAGATAGTTTAAAAATTAATCAAGACCTCGCCCCGGTTCAATTCCTCCGCTTGTAGCATATCTCACCAGGTTTTCCTACCCATGTAGGCCTTAAAATTGTCAATGCTATTTTGGCTATAGAAGCTTTTATACAAAATATTTTGAACTGAACTTTGTTTAGTGGGGAAATTCATTATCTGCGCATAATGGTCTGATAGACAGTACATCACTATAATTATAATTTTTTTTCTTCAAACGTCAGTAAATCCGTCATTACTCGACTGTGTAGGCGTCCGTGAAGTTTCGTTTTTCCTCCGCCGGAGCTTTACTTTTCACTTTTCCGCCGGCGGAGGTAAAAGTGTTGTCATAGCAACATAGATACAATACAAACAGACAACAAAATAAGCGTCAACAACTCAAGATTTATTAAACTACAATTTGTATTTATCACTCAATTTGTGATTGCATTTCTAAAAATCACTAATTTAGGAACAAATTGGTTATTATTTAATCGAACTTACTCAATAACTGCTTATCAATACGGAATTAAAACGCAATCGGAGACACATCTTAAAAAAATAATTATTGTTGACAGTGTCCACTGACAGCTTTATGTTACATTATATTCACCGACACCGGTCTAAGCAAGGCCACCTACGTGGTCTAAGCCGCCTTGCGAACCCATTTATCTTTAATAATAAGTAGATATTATTACTATTAAAAAGAGATGTTTTTGCATTAATTTGTCGACATTTGAAGAAAAAACAGCATATTTTATTTGGAGGAAAAGTTACTTTTCATGGCTTGCTCTCTATTACCAGCCTCACTCCGTTCGGCTGTTAAACACGAGCGCGCTATGAAAAGTATCACTTTTCCTCCATATAAAATAATATACTATAATGTTTACGCGGCGGTATGAGGATAAATCTCGACAAATGGGACGGAAATATAGGGACGGGATGTGTAGACCCATGATACAAAGAATACAAGATATGATCGATCGCTGTCTAAAACTCGTCCGACGTGCGCATGACGTCATTGGGGACTGATTTTAAATTCAAGCGTATGGCGGCATTATATTTCCTACTTTATTACACTTTATTTTAACAATATTTATCTTGGTACCCGACCCAAAAGCTTAAAGGTAGTTTCATAAGGATGTTACATAATGTCAATTTTAACGCCATTACTAATTTTAAGCCCATATATATTTTAAAATATTTAATTAAAATCGGACATTTAAGAAAAGCACATGAAAAGCGAAAGAGCTTTTTCTCACAAGACTTCTATTTTCGGTTTACCGGTTCGGGTGCTTCATATTGGATACATTATAAATACATTTATAACCGTTTTATAAATCTGAACTATATAATATTTAAACAATGAATAAGAAATGTACAATCCTACACTAAATTTACTTTTAGCTCAATAAATACAATTTATTCGGTACTTTCAGACAAAAATATTACAGTGTCATATATTATATAATTAACTAGTAATCTGTGTTGTTAGTGTTTTTCTCTAACTTTGCTTTTGTTAATACATATCAAAATAGAGAATAACACTGTATTATGACATAAAACGTATAAGTAACATATCTTACCAGAAATAATGCAAATAGTACCTATTTATTTTTAAACAGTTTATTTAAGAATCATAATTTATAATTTACACTCATATATTCATACAATTTGATCAAGTCTATATTAATAAATATTACTGTCTATGGTTTGTACACAGCCACAGCAAAATGCATTATTTACCACGTAATAGGTATTTGTCGAGCATATTTAAGAATCATAATTTACAATTATTTACAGTCATATATTCATACAATTTGATCATGTCTATATTAATAAATATTACTGTCTATGGTAATTATGTCTATGGTTTGTACACAGCCACAGCAAAATGCATTATTTACCACGTAATAGGTATTTGACGAGCATATTTAAGAATCATAATTTACAATTATTTACAGTCATATATTCATACAATTTGATCATGTCTATATTAATAAATATTACTGTCTATGGTAATTATTAACAATACTTGAAGACTGGTAAGTTCATAGTCAATACATGTAATATTGGTATCGGAGGTCATACCTTAGTTCTAAAGACAATCAAGGTAAAACGAGGTAATTATCTATGAAAAGTGTAATTTTAGTGTTTAAAATCTGGCTAGTAACACTTCTCTTTTAAATTTTTCCCGAACTTCCCAACAGTTCAAACCGAAAGTCTCTTCTTTGAAATGCCTCGAACACACCCTAGCATTATCCACACTAAAATTGTCTATCTTACAAGCATTTATCCATGCTTTTCTTAAAACATGCTCAGAGGGAAACTGGAAAAAACTAATATAATGTCCTTCGCTTTTGTGCAGCTCTTCGCTTGATTATTCAGTTTGTACACAGCCACAGCACAACGCATCATTTGACAAGCTTATTTAAGAATCACAATTTACAATTATATATTCATACAATTTGATCATACCTATATTAATCAATATTACTGTCTATGGTAATTATTAACCATACTTGAAGACTGGTAAGTTCATAGTCAATACATGTAGTATTGGTATCGGAGGCTACACCTTAGTTCTAAAGACAATCAATGTAAAACGAAGTAATTATCTATGAAAACTGTAATTTTAGTGTTTCAAATCTGGCTAGTAACACTTCTCTTTTAAATTTTTCCCGAAATTCCCAACAGTTCAAACCGAAAGTCTCTTTCGAAACAATCTTCTTCGAAATGCCTCGAACACTTCCTAGCCAAAGAGCACATTAAAATGGTGCAATCTCTTATAAGCGTTTATATATGCTTTTCTTACAACAGTCTCGGAGGGAAACTGGGAAAACCTAATGTATTACGCTTTTGTGCAGCCCTTCACTTGATTATTCAGTTTCAGTTTGTACAAAGCCACAGAACAACGCATTATTTACCACGTAATATTTGACGAGCTATTAGGAACTAAACTTTGATAATAACAAAGTCCGATTAAATCAAACTTAAATATCAATTAAAAACTACTTCAAACATTCTGAAAACCGTAATTTGTAATTAGAACAGCTCTAAACAACATTAAAATAGCATAGGTTAAGTGGCCTGCCGCCAAAATAAGTCACATATGACGTAGTCGACAATCGGCAAGGCTCCGCCCACATGCGCAATGTCATATCTTCTTGTTTCTTTGTATCATGGTGTAAACCGATATGACATTATAACCCGTGCGCATTGAGGAGCAAGCTAATTCAGGACGGCCGCGATTGCAACGACTCAAATGGCGCTTCTACAAAGCTAGCCGCAAGGGTGGTATTAGATTTTCAATATATTATATTCGCAGTGTATTTGAATCTATAGCACAGCTTATTTTTAATAGACGGTTGAATTTAAAATTAGTTTTCACTTAAAAATCCACGACAAATTCGTCCGAAGCCACGGCTATCGTTCTAAAAAGTCCGAAAACTTCTAATATTATACAATTTTGCCATTTTAAATCGTTTTAAAACCGATTTTAGACGATAGAAAGGCATATTTTAAATTAATCTAACTGTCAGAAGTATTATTCAGATGCCCAGACGTTTAAAACAATATTGAGTCCTGGCCCTCTTCTAAAATTTGCAAAATTTGGTTATTGACTTTCCCAAATCAAAGGATGCCGCCCCAAGATGACTAGCTGGTAGTGAATAAGCTTTGCCCAGTAAGTATTATTAAAGAATCCTATAGTTATTTGTGTATTTAGAGCATAAAGTAACGGATTGCCACTTGAGAAAGAATGTTACTGCGCCACGCGTACCGGAGCGCAGTAATCTTTCGAAAACGGCAATCCTACCTTGCGCTCGAAAAACACACAGAACTTTTTCTACAGCCGCATTTTTTTAAATTAAATGCACATTTTTCTCTATACTTATTCTGAAATTTGCAAATGACTGTCAGTTTTGACATATTATGTTCGGGTTTCCGGCATATTTAGAACAGGAGTGCCAGCAACAAACCGTAACAAATGCACGACTGTCATTTATTTATTTTCGGTTTCCATGACCATTCAGTACACTAGACGGAAAAAGTGAGAATTTCCTTGTCCATGTTCGCGCTAGAGCGCAAAATAAGAATCCGCAGCATTCGTCGATTTTGCGGTTTCATTTGAATTTAGTATTCAGTTATTGTGCGCGCGGCTGTAGAAAAACTGGTATACTGGTAAATGGGAATAACTAATATTATAAATGCAGATGTGTTTCTTTGTTTGTTTCTTACGCTTTCATGCATAAACTACTCAACCGATCATCATGAAATTTTGTACAGATATTTTCAAGAGTATAGTAAGGGACCTAGTACACTTTTACAGCTGTATTCAGCATCCTCTTTTAAAACCGCTTTTAGTTAAAACCGCTTAGCGCTTTTAGTGAATTTCCGGAATTTCGTATTCAGGCAACACTTTTATATCACTTTTAAATAACATCTCTTTTAAGGGAAACAAAGTATGACAACGTTGCTTTATGTAGAGATTTGTTTGCGCATTTAGCAGTCGATATCGGCGTCGAATTTAAAATTTGAAAATGCTTTTGTTGTCGAGAAAAGTGCGCGAAAAATGTAAATAATAATGTCAGAAAAGGTAAATAATAAAACAATCTAATTTCCAATATGATTTATTTATCAAATTCTTTTACATATTTTAGCAGAAAAGATCGAGATTGTCAAATTTCAGCAATGAGGAGAAAGTATTGCTAGTTGAACAAGTTAAATTACACGGAAATAATAATATAATTGAGAATAAGGGATGGGACCCGAATAAGCTAAGAAGCAACTAAATTGACTTTAATTTCAATCTGACTCACCAGTCTCTACTTGGTACGATCCCTTGGCATAATAACGCAAACACAAAAGCACTTGAAGTTCCACAGTAATATTGTGTAGGACATTTCTTATTTGCTCTAGATCTTGCCGAATTAAATCGATCACATATCGGGTAGTTTCTTTCGTTAAACGGTATCTCCTGCGAAATTCATTATCATCATAGATCGTAAATGGCTCTATCCTATCATGACAAGTAGGTGATCGTCGATCAATATCAACAAATTCCGGAATTTCTTCGATTTGTTCCAACGCTGCTTGAAAATTGCCATTATGAATAAAACACGATGCACAAATGCAGGAGGCATTATAGGTTATAGGGGGATATTTTGTGAGGTTATCCCGCTGTCTCGGCTGTCTAATGTCATGATAAAAGCGATATAAAGATGGTCCAGCCCACTTTTAAATATCGCTTCTAAATAGTAGGTTTAAAGAGGTCTTTAAGCGCTAAAAACAGAACTTGAATACGGATTTAAAAAACCGCGCTTTTAAATAGGTTTTAAAAGAGCTCTTTTAGCTAAAAGAGAATGCTGAATGCGGCTGTTCGCTTTTACCCGCGATGCTTTGATTTTTATCGTTGTAGTTATTATATGTCTAGCAACTCAGTACGGATGGGCTCACAACAAACTGTTCGAACGAGCGAAAATGCTAGCATTACTTAACACAAGAAATTACAATAGAAAAATGACGTTACCTAGATACTTAAAAGATGATTCCTCCTGGTGGATAAAAAGCATCAGTAATCCGGAAGTATCGATTTTACCGCCAAAATTTGATATGGTAATCTTTTCTGACGGTAGTCGAACAGGTTGGAGATCCTATTCAAAAAATCAAAAAATTCACGGGTTTTGGGACCATCACGATTTAAGACAACATATAAATTATCTAGAGCTTAAGGCAGCGTTTTATGCACTTAACAGCTTCACAAGAAATATTACCAACAAAGAGTTGCTGCTAAGAATTGACAATGTAACCGCCATTGCTTACATAAACCGCATGGGGGGTGTTAGACTTCAAAAATTTAACTTAATGTCAAGAGAGATCTGGAAAAATTGTGAAAATAAAAAACTAAAATTATATGCATCATACGTAAATTCTAAATCTAATAAAGATGCCGACAAACAATCAAGAATTTTAAACGTGGACACGGAATATGAACTTTCACAAAAATGTTTTAATACTATTTGCAATATATTTGGTGAGCCAGAAGTTTATCTATTTGCCACAATAAAAATCACGAAATGCAAAAACTACATGTTTTGGAAACAAGACCCAAACGCGATTCATATCGATTCTTTTACAACATCATGGGAAAACATACATTTTTATGCGTTTCCCCCTTTCTGTTTTAGAACACAAGCTCTACAAAAAATATTAACAGAAAAGCAGAAGGAATTATAATTGTCCCCAACTGGGAAAGTCAGCCATGGTTAACTCTTTTCCATAGGTTATTAATTAAACCACCCATATATTTCAAGCCAAGTAAAGAACTATTACTTTCACATTTCAGAAAACCACACCAGCTTTGGAGGAACCTTACATTGATTGCAGGTCATTTATCAGGACATCATATCAACGCAGAGGGTTCCCTGCAGTAGGGGTTTACGCAATTATAAGTTCAATATCTGAAAGCACTTTAAAACAGTATAATACTTGTTACAAAAACTGGACCCTCTTTTGCAAGCAAATAAAAACCGACCCCCTCACATATAACCTTGATAATTTTATACAATTTTTAAACAATTTACACAAAAACGGAAAATCATATTAATTCGCTTATCAACATTTACAAATCAGCCTTAGCCTTGGTCCTTACAATCAAAAAAGATTTTTAAAAGGGATTTACAATGAAAACCCATCAACCTTCCAAAACCACTGCCATGAAACCAAGGAAGTATTCACTTCAAAAATGATTTAATAGAGGTTGGTAAATGACTGCAAACATATCAGATTATCCATTAATATCACATACATAGGTAAGTATTATAAAATATTAATTAATCACATCACAAAATGGTGCCCACTGTACTACTGTGTTTCATTTACTTTTACTTACTTGTGGAAACTCAGGTTCGGATGATAATAGCTGGACATTTTGCATACCTCACACCGCAAGACCATCGTTACTTTGATATAAAGTTTATACAAAATATTTATCGGAAATCACTCACGAAATACAAAAAAGCTACACGTCGCGTCGCACAAATTCAGGCTTTAAAAACGTCCATTTGAAACCAAACAAAACTGGGCGAAGAGTGCTATTTTGCACGTTTTTTAATGAAAAACAGTAATTTATTTAAGTCGCGATCAAGAGTTGGACGGCCATCTTGTCACTTTTGACGTCTGTATTATTAGGAATCCCATTTAAAACGGTGTCGAAATTTTTGCTAGTGAGCTTTGACATTGAACAATTTTGTTAATATCATAGCAACCAGTCATCAAAAACAGTGTCGAAAAGAGCTTCTTTTCCACACTACTTTGCGTATCGAAAAGGCTTCTTTATGATACCAAAATAGAAATAGTATATTGTGCAACAAGTGCTGAAAATAAGACTTTCACACGAATGAGACAGTTTGGTGACACGAGCCATAAGCGAGTGTCATAAAGTCTCATGAGTTTAAGAAGTCTTTTCAGCACGTGTAACACACTATACTTTTTCTACGACTGCAACATACAGGGTGCCCCACTGGGAGTGTGGTAGAAAATTACATGTTATATTGGAAACATTTTTATTATTGATTTATCAGAAAATTTTATTCCTAATGAAAGAAGCTACGTGAGTAAGAGATTCTCGCTAAACTATAACTAGGGGCACAGTCCTAAAATGGGGCCACCGGAGTGGGGTCCCTATTTTCCGAAACCCTAGAATGGGGCCTATGGTTCGGGAGTCCCATTTTTTACAGATTTAGCAATGGAGCCCCCGGGGGCAAAGCCCTAAAATGGGTCCCCAAGTCTTATAAGAGGGCCCCTGGTATAAGAGTTCCATTTTCTACAGTTTTGCAAAAAAGGGGCTCCCGGGGGATGAAGCCCTATAATTGGGCCTCCTTTTTTAGAGATCTGGTAATGGGACCTTTGAGGGCGAAGCTCTAAAACGGAGACGAAGTCCTTTCATCTAAATACCCGAATAAGCGTGTGAAAAGTATACTTTGAACACGCCGTGTGCAAAGTATACTTTTCACACGATGTTCGAAATGTCCAGTTTTCAAGAGCAGTTGTTAGTGCGTTTTTGTCTATTTTCAGGGCAGTCGTAGAAAAAAGTATATTCAACTTACATTTGCAATGAATGGTCATTGCATAATATACTATTCAGCAGCTAATAATGAAATAAAATTTCCGAAAACTTAATTCCTGAATAATTTCATATTTGAACACGAAATTTATGAGATACCAAAAATACGCAATTTTATCCCGATTTAAACGTTTTTGTGACACATAGATTTTTTCTGCTCTCAATGGTTAAACGAAAAATTAAATCATACCACTGCTAGCCTAAAAATAAATTGCTTATCATTATTTTTGAGACAAATAAAAAGGAACTGAAGCATACAAATTTTATTTAAAAACATATAAATATGACAAATATCTGGTTAATGACATATTCAAAAAGTAGCTTAATAACTATTTTCTTCAATTAAATACCTATTAAAAATATATTTTCATTTCATTATAAATGCTACTATCACTGAAACAAATCTCCTAAATAAACTGGTATATCTAGAAAAAAAGATTAAATCTAGAGTATTGGCACAGCTTATTCAATAACCAGCTATTCATCTCTATCGAAATCGGAAAGTTGGAGGGTCGGGCACTGCGCATCCTGACAGTGCCCTTAGCGGTTCAGTTTCACGGTCTCGTGATTTTTCAGGCCATGTAATGACACGAAACAAACTGAATTTAAAATGAATATTCCCTTCAAAATCCACGACAAATTCGCCCGAAGCTGCGGCCATTGCCCTAAAAAGACCGGAAATTTCGGATTTTTATACAATTTTGCCATTTAAAATCGTTTTCAAACGGATTTTAGACGATAAAACATCGTATTTTAAATTAAACGAATTGTCAAAAGTATTATTCAGATGCCCAGACGTTTAGAAAAATGTTAACTCATGGCCCTCTTCTAAAATTTTCACTTGACTTTCCCAAATCAAAGGATGCAGCCGCAAGATGAGTAGCTGGTTATTGAATAAGCTGTGGTATTGGCAATTGTAATTGGTTTATTTAGATTTGCTAAACTAGTAAACTGTTAGGGTATTTCTATAAAGCTATAGTATTAATAGTACCCGTATTAGGTAGGTATATAATATAATTAAAGTAGATAATAGTATATTATTTTATATGGAGGAAAAGTGATACTTTTCATGGCGCGCTCGTGTTTAACAGCCGAACGGAGTGAGGCTGGTAATAGAGAGCAAGCCATGAAAAGTAACTTTTCCTCCAAATAAAATATGCTGTTTTTTCTTCAAATGTCGACATATTAATGCAAAAACATCTCTTAATAGTAATAATATCTAATTATTATTAAAGATAAATGGGTTCGCAAGGCGACTTAGACCACGGTCGTAGGTGGCCTTGCTTAGACCGGTGTCAGCCGACACTGTCAACAATAATTATTTTTTTAGGATGGCGTCTCCGATTGCGTTTTAATTCCGTATTGATAAGCAGTTATTGAGTAAATTCGATTAAATAATAACCAATTTGTTCCTAAATTAGTGATTTTTAGAAATGCAGTCACAAATTGAGTGATAAATACAAATTGTATACTCTATTTCGAAATGATGCGAAGTAATAAATCATTTTCTGATGGCTGATACATAGGCGTACATAATTACGTACATATACGTACACATTTTAAACGTTTACCTGTCCTAATACTCGGACTTTCCCAGCATTATATTTATCACACTTAGGTTTTTTTTATTACTATTGTAAACATTCAAATTTGACGATTTTTTGTATGCATACCCTAAAGTTTAAGTAATTGTAATTTTTCAGTTATATTTGTTCTTCCGAAGAAGACACATTGTGTTTGTTTCATTTCATAGTTTCAATTAAAATGGCTAATTCAGTTTTCTCTCCAGTGAAACGAGCGAGCAAATGTCCATTTTCTGTTAACGAAAATAATATTATTCTTAATGTATATGACGCCCTCAAACATCAAAATCCTCTGTATAGCGTTGATACTGTGGTGGAAATGTGTTCGCAAATGACGGGTGTTTCAAAAACGTCGATATATAAATTAAGGTGTGAACGAAAAAGTGGAGCTGCAAAACCACCTATACCATCTTCAGGAAGAAAGACGGTGCCTATCGATGAAGACTACAAACTTATAATTAGAAGAACAGTACATTCCTTTTATTTTAATAAGGAAATACCAACCATCGACAAAATTTTAGGAGCCTTGAAGCAAGACCAAAATATGTCTCCAACGATAAGCAGGAAGAAATTGTGGACAACTTTAAAACAAATGAATTTCAGCTGGGAAAAACAAAGCAGAAAATCGCTCCTAATCGAAAAAGATGAAATTATTTGCTGGAGGAGACATTACTTAAGACAGATAAAGCAGTTTCGAAGTGAGAATAGAAAGATTTATTATCTGGACGAAACATGGCTTAATGAAGGATATACGGTTGGGAAGATTTGGCAAGACAAAAATATTTCAAGTTTTCGTCAAGCATTCTTAGAAGGCTGGTCCACCGGACTAAAACTACCATCTGAGAAAGGAAAGCGACTGATTATTACACACCTTGGATGGTTTTGTTGAGGGCGGTTTGTTAATGTTTGAGTCAAATCATTCTGGCGATTACCATGATACAATGAAGACATGAATGGCGATGTGTTCGAAGAATATTTTGAACAAATTTTACATCTCATTCCACCTAATTCTGTGATAGTGATGGACAATGCGAGTTATCATTCCAGAAAAGTTGACAGAATACCAACTAATTCATGGAGAAAAGCGGATATTATTCAGTGGTTTAGACAGAATAACATACCATTTGATGAAAGTATGGTGAAAAAGAAACTGTTGTCCATAGTGTCCTCAAATAAAGCTCGTTTCACCGAGTATGTAGTTGACAAAATTACACAGAAACGAAATATTACTGTAGTCACAAATTGAGTGATAAATACAAATTGTAGTTTAATAAATCTTGAGTTGTTGACGCTTATTTTGTTGTCTGTTTGTATTGTATCTATGTTGCTATGACAACACTTTTACCTCCGCCGGCGGAAAAGTGAAAAGTAAAGCTCCGGCGGAGGAAAAACGAAACTTCACGGCCGCCTACACAGTCGAGTAATGACGGATTTGCTGACGTTTGAAGAAAAACATATTTACAGCAGTGCCTTCACTGGTTTTGAAACGTTACCAAGTTAGCAATGGGGAAGAGGCGTCAGTCGTCGACCTCCAATGCTCTCAATCTATTGGTGCAGTTACTTTACTACGTGCATACTATAAATATTTTGGGGGTAAAACAAGGCGGAACCATGGGAAGCGGCATTGCCAGATTGACATGTAAGAACTTCAGAACCGGTTTTTGATGAATCAAAAATGGGGGAAATAAGTATTTAGTGTTATAATTTAATATGAAAAAAGTATGTACAGTAACTCGTAAACTTAAAATTTGGCAACGCTACATCTATCGACCATAGAATGTGCCTCAATGTTGGGGGAAAACAAAGAACCATTTGTCCCGTCTCTTCAGGTTAAATGTCTTTGGTCCAAACTTTGGCGAAAATTGAAATTAACAACATAAACACTTTTGATGACCGCCTTGAAATCCTGATTCCGGGAAAAATTAAAACTTCCGGACGAACACGCAACCAACCAATTATAATTATCCCATTTTTTATAGAAAAACCTACACTTTGCCTTGCTTCTGTCATACAATATTACATGAATAAAACACAAACCTTACGTAAGCGCAACGAAGGCCACAAAATACCTTATCACAGCGCAACAACACAAACCATCAGCAGATGGATAAAAGAGTGGCGGTGTATTCTGCACACAGCACAAGACATGCGGCAACATCTGCTGCACTTCGAGCTGGTGTTAACATCGAGAAAATACGGAAAAGGGCAGATTGGACAGAAAAATCCCCAAGTTTTTAACATATTTTATAACAAACCAATAGAACCTAAAAGAAACAGGTTTCCAAAGGCAATAACAATACCTTAGTACCATTAAAAACTAGTGCTTCGGTCTCGCCGAGACGAGACGAGACTATTGAGGTCTCGGTCTCGGTCTCGCAAAGTCTCGAGTGTTCGAGTCTCGTCTCGGTCTCGCCGAGACTAGACATTTTGTGGTCTCGGTCTTGGTCTCGGTCTTGCCAAGAGTCTCGTGCACTTCAAAAAATATATATATAATTTTTTTTTGCAAACCTTCCCAAGAATCGGTATTATAAATTCGACCTATTTTGGGATACTGCCACGTTAATGAATAATAATTAGATTTTTTTGGGTTTTTTCAGATAAATAATTTTAATAACCTCAAAGTGTCGATCTTTAGAAAATATTAATTTAAACAACAAAGTCACAAAAAAATCTTTATAGAGGTAACAAAATTGGTAGGGAGGTTGGCAAGTAAAAAAATATCAGATAGTAGAGTAGTAGTCATAATATTTATATTTTCGAAAGTAAACCTAAGAACCCTTTCTTGAGGCGCATTCCTGAGCAAAAAATATAAATGATTGTAAATAAACCTGGCAGAGTGAAGAAAGATTATTGGCTATTGGCTGCAAGTGAAGGATTCTGTTTGAAAGGATTAAGTTT